>PVKE010029742.1:7149-20149 GCA_004027555.1 Craseonycteris thonglongyai | reverse complement strand
TTCCACAGGAAGTTTTTACCTCTATATCCTACATGGAAGTTCTTACCCAGGTTCTATAAGAGTTAGCAATGACTCTTGTAAGACAAAAGCTCTAGTAGAAGACACCACTTCTGAAATCTAGGCACAATCAAGACACATAAGTTAATTTTTTCCATGAGTTTATCTTTTAAAAAATTATTTCTAAGATTACTTTTCATATGGAAATATATATCTAATACCACTTTTAAGCTATACTAATATAAGAGGGACCTTTATCCTCCTTTAAAAAATATTTTAATAGCAGATGGATTTGGGTAAATCATCTTTATAAAAGCAGTGTACGGTTGCAACATTTTGTCACAGCTCTTAAAATTATGAAAAATGGGTAAGCTAAACTTATAGACTTTTAAGGAAGAAATAATCTTTATGAATAAGCTTGAAATGTTTTCTCTAAATTTTTGGCTTTAGAATGCCAACAGACCCTCAACATCCCAAGAAGCTGAAAGTCAAAGTCAGGAAAGAGATGGAAAAGGGCAGCAAGACAATGGCCCTGTGAGTTCTCAGTGTTCTCAACCCACACTTATAAGTTTGAGCCCTACCAAGAAAAAAAGGATTGTGCAAGGGCCATATGCCAAACTGTAAGTCATTTGCATTAATTGTATGCATAGCACATTTTGTTTAGGTTTGTTGCTACCCTGTAAGATGAGCGATTGTACTAGAAGCTGTATTAGTTTTCTAGGGTTGCTAAAGTCCTAGATCGAGGTTTCAGCAGGCTGAGTTCCTTATGAGAGCTGTAATGTAGAATCTGTTCCATGCCTCTCTCCTAGTTTCTGGTGGTTTACTGTCCATCTTTGGTACTTCTTAGCTTATAGAAGCATTATCCCTATCTCTGCCTTCATCTTCACATGGCATTCTCCCTAGGGGCACATCTGTGTCCGTATTTCCCCTTTTTGTAAGTAAGTATATCAGCCATATTGGATTAAAGACCCACTCTGGAGTATTGGTCTACTCATTTTACCTTATTTTATAACAAATTACAATCTTCAATGGCCCAATTTCCAAATAAGGTCACACTCTGAGGGTCTTTGAACATGTAATTAGTTATGTGTGGTAGTCATACTGATATTTGGTGGGGACATAATTCAACCCATAACAGTCTTCCCTGTCTCCTAAGAGTTCATTTCTTTCTTATGTGCCAAATACATTTACCCTATCAAAGCATCCTTAAAAGTCTTAATCCATACCACATCAACTTTAAATCCAAAAGGTCATTTAAATAGCATATAAATCATGAATGAGTGAGATGTAGGGAGATTCATCCTGGGGCATTTCCATCTCTGAACCTATAAAACTAGACACGTCATCTGTCCAAAATACAGTGGTGGAACAGGCATTCCAAAAGGGAGAAATTGGAAGGAAAAAAATGGATCATGGGTCACAAGCAAATCTGAAACCTAGCAGGACTAATTCCATTTGATTTTAAGATTCCAGAATTTTCCTTTCTGGCATAATACTATGTCCTCTGGGACCACCAGGATGGCAGCCCCAGTCCATTGGCACGAAGCAATGGCCCTGTACTGTGAAACTGAGTAGATGACCCTGCCTTCAGGAACTGAGGAAAAGGCCTTACCCTCAAAGTCATTCTTCACTTTTTTTTGAAGGATAACACATGATCACAGCTGGATGTCACTCTGGGCTCATTTCCTATTGTAGAATTCTAGAAGAATGACAACCTTTCTTTATTTCATCCCACCTTTGAACCTTTCAGTCTAACTGAGTAGCATGCCTACTGAGATGGTTGACTGAATACACAAGTTACAAGCCTGATAATCTCTTGGGCAAATGGTTGTCAGCAATACCCTTGGTATTCTCTCCAGAGCAAATTTTCTAATTTTTTTGCAATATAAATAGGCTGCGATTTTTGCAAGTTTTGAATTTCTGGTTCTATTTTCTTAACAATGTCCTTTTCAATTCTTTCTACCCTCTTTTATTTTACTATAAGCAGCAAGGAGAAAATAGGGTTGTGCCTTTAACACTTTGCTTAGAAAACTCAGCTAAATATGTAAGTTTATTTCATACAAGTTTCACTTTTCATCCAACATAATAGAATTCAGCCAAGTCCTCTGCTGCTTTATATCAAGGATCATCTTTCACCCAGTTTCCAATAGCACATTCTTCATTTCTGTCTGAGACCTCACCAGAAGCACCTTTTACATTCATATTTCTAACAATATTCTTTTCATGACAACATATTTATTTTCTAAGACAACAGAAGCTTTGTCTACAGATTTCTTCTTTTCCTGAGTCCTCAATAGATTCTTCTTCAAAATCCACATTTCTACCAGTATTCTCTTCCAGGCAGTCAAGACGTTTTCTATTATGCAACTCAAAACTCTTTCAGTCACTATTCAACATACGTATCTTTACCTTATATTCTTTTAGTCCTCCTATCCCTCTCTGTCCTCAGTTAATCTTCTGTACTTCTTATCTTTTCATTTTTAATCTCTTTTTTCAATTTCCTCAGTTGATAACCATAAACATTGTGTACTCACTCCACTTCTGTCATTGAACAGCTTTAAGACATTTAAGTCATACAAATGAATAATCATATATTCCAGTCAACAATCTCCTAAAGCTCTTTTCAAAATTCAGTACAATACGATGGTGCTCTTATAGTTTGGAAAACTATTTTTTCTAATATATTTCAGATGAAAAAAAATTTTATAATCACATGTATTAAAAATTCTAAACATGCTGTTTAAAGAACTCAACATACATATAATTTAACTGTTTTTTTATTTACATTTCTCTCAGAGTGAATGTTTTAGCTCACTAATTTCTAGAAATCATATTTTTAATAAATGAAAAAAATTAAAACAACTATAAAATATGTTTTTATTTGCTGAAGTTCTATAGTTAAATAGATGCCTTCTTCCCTCATGAAAGCTACTTCTTTTTAGTTCATTAATAACTCACTAATAAAATGAAGAATACTATTATAAGAGACAAATCCATTGGTAAAATAAGTTGATCAATGTGGCATTCTACAATATGACATTTGTTTTATTTTATGCTTTTAGTTATGGAATATAACAGTAGAAAAAAACTCATCACAAGTATGCTAAAAGCCCATAAGATGGAAATATTTCCTTATGAAAGCAGGCTTCTCCTCAGCTTCAAAACAAGATGCTTCTTCCCTTTCTTCTGTTCACTTCAGTTCAATAAACAGTTAGTGAGCAGATACTATATAGAGATAGAAAAATAAATAAAGTCTGTTCTTTTGTAGAGCTTATATAAGAATTGGGTGGAAGACACAGACTGATAAACCTGGAATTTCAGGTTTGAAATTGATAGAAGTTTAGAAGTTGTTAGAAGTTTAGTCATGGTGCTATGAGGGCATATATAAGGAGCATTGAACCTTGACTAGAGGTCAAGGATGGCTTCTTATTGGAAATAATACCTGAGTTAAATTTTGAAGGATGAGTACATCCTGGACTTTGGTACATACCACACCCTGTTCCTTACAACCCAGTTGTCATTATTCTTAGTGATTATAGCATCCAGGTAGAGAACAGGAAGTCCAGGGACATTTATGGTCTATTCCCTGATGTTATGAACACTTTACACCCCTCTTGTTACTAACCCAAGTCTTAACAGTCAATAGGCAAAATGTTCTCAGAGATGGGTGAATTCTGAGAACTTAAATCTAACATATAATTCTCTTTTCCTTATAAAGTTAATTGGCATTAATTTTTTTAAGTTTGAAAAATACATTGAATGGACATCAAAATTTAAGGTACAGTTAAATCTTTCCCTATGAAATTAATTTCTCTGCCTTAAAAAAAAACTAAAACTCAAGGGATTCCTTAAAATTCTACCCAATCTGAAGGGCTTGAGTTTAGCCTTCATAAGAACATATGCATTCTGCAATGCAGAACACTTTATTATCCTCTGAGAGTAAAATGAAAAACTCTGCTCATCTGGCCCAGTGCCCTTTGAGTATGAAAAGAATTTATTTTAAATTTGAGATTCAGAACATTTCATCAATATAGCCTCCTCTCACTTCTATGATTTTGTGATTGTCACTGGAATTGTTAGATTAAAACTCAAGTAATTAATTACTCACCTTCATGTCAGAACACCTTTCAGCTTCTGGATGATATTAAGATACAAAGAGTAAAGTTAGATCCTTTTTGGAAAGCATTATGTTCTTTTGGTAGTGTTTTGTTTTTGTTTTTAATTGTTAACTTTACTGGAGAGACATTGGTTGGTAAAAGTTACATAGGTTCCAGGTGTACTATTCTACATTATGTCATCCATGTATTGCATTACGTGCTCACCACCCAGAATCAGTTAGGTGGTAATTTTTTTTTTTTAATTTTCTTTTTCACTCTAAGGTTTTGCTTCTATTTTTGTTTCTTTTTTTTTTTTAATATTTATTTATTTATTTTTATTGTTTTTTGACAGAGAGAGAGAGATACAGAGACAGAGAGAGAACTGAACTGGGGGAGCTCCCAGTTCAGCACATGGGTCCGCACGGGCCGGGGTCGGGATTCGATCCCCGGTCCCCGGCGCTGCAAAGTGAGCGCTTAACCCACTGAGCCATCCCGGCTTCCCTATTTTTGTTTCTTAAACCTCACTCTTTCTATTTTCTATACCTTTCCTCAGGCCCAGAATCCTAGATCCCTTAGCAATACATTGACAAACCCCTCCTAACCAAAGGCTCTTTTGCTGCTAGTTTCTTATGATTTAACCTTAGTTTTTGCACACCATCAGATTAAAGATTTTCCAGTATATCATTAAAATTTTTTTGAAGGACGAATAAGACTTAACTAGGCAAAGGAAATGGGGCATAGTGTTGTCCTAGGCAGAAAGAAAAGCATGCAGATTTTAAGCAGCATTAAGCTTATTAAAAACTCTGGAATGAGGTTGGAGAGTTAGGCCAGATAATTTTCCAGAATGTTTGAGTAAAAAAAAACATGAAAATAAGCCTTTGAACTAATTTTTAAATTTCTGTTATAGAGAATGAAAAATTGTGTATATGTGTATATTTCCATCTTTACTTGATATTCAATAAAGTTGAATACTTCCTTTTGTGGAATACTCCTTAAAAGAATATTTAAATCTATTGCAGTATTTTAATTGTGTTCTACATGGATACTTGTTCATAATTTGAAAGTATTTTCTTTAAATGTTTAAAGCTCCACTTCAGGAAACTAAACCTATGTACTTTCTAAATGTATTGAATTAGAATACATTCTGAATGGAACTAATTCATTTCTTTCATTCAAGTCTCTCTTTTCTAACTATTGGTTATCCTTTTTTTGCCTTTTGTAGAGTTGCTATACCTCAGCCAGAAATTCCTGTACAAGCAAATGGAACTAAACCAGGCATGCCAAGCATCTTCCAACGTATGTTGCTTTAACTAGCAGTAGTAGTGAAATCTTTATGGAACACTATCTTATACAATTGCTGTTTGATTCTGCATTTTTTGTGTCATGCCTGTCAATTACTTTTAATAGCTATATAGCTGCTTACTTTTGTTGTTGGTTTTCACTTACATTAGCTTAGGTCCTTTTCAGAAATACTGGTCCCAACTTTAGAACAATATGGTAGTACCACCAAAGTGATAGTAAATATAAACAAACTTATACTTATCAGTTTATTTCTTTGGTAGCATATCCTTTCAAATGTACTAGTTTTAATTATCAGAGGACTAATTAAATAGAAAGTTCAATTTGACAATAAATACAAGTAGAGTTTAAAATACAGTTTTTTTTTTCTTTGCAATTCAGTTGATTGTTTTGAATTTGGAGTCAATTTCTGAATTTCATAAAGCAAATTGTTTTTGGTAGAGTTATTCAGTTTAAATCAGATTTATAAGAGATCATCTTTCTACATTAGATTTTTTAACACTTTATATAGCCTTCTTGCTTTTTGAGTTATTCTTATTTGGGGATTGGTCTCTAGTCATTCTGGCAGATAAAGAACCCACAAAAGTATCTGGAGTATGAACCCCCCCCAAAAAACCATAGAAAATAAGGGTAAAATCATTATAATATAAATATATAACCAAACTTAAAACAAGAATGAACAATATCTAGGTGCTAGAAACAAAATAATTTAAATTTAGTAGTGAGTAATAGGAACTAAAACCAGAACTGCTAATGGGCACTTCAGAATCAGATAGAAGCCTAAACAATTGTAGGCTGAAGTATAACAATGACATAGATAGGATAGTCAGTACCACAGTCCTCTTTGCATGTGAAGTAGAATTCACATGAACTTGGAATGTTGTGGAGAGCCAGAGAAATTAGATCCATCAATGTGGGAAAATGTCAAGAAGTTTCCTGTGTCCCTAGGCAATGGGTAGGAAAAAGTCACCCGAGAGAATATAGAATCCCAGGACTGTACAATATGGAAATGTGATCATATTTTAAATGACTGTGAAATGGTGAGGACACTTAACAAAATAATTAACACTAATACCTGGCGCAAAATTAGTGAAAAACACCTAGCATGTTGACAAAAGCAAGTGTGAAACTCTCTTAAAGGGAGGATTCTTATAAACTAAGCTATTTGGGACTCCCTTGGAAAAAATCTACAGAAAAGGAATTCATGGTTTAAAAAAATTACAGACTTCCCAAGAAAATGAACTACTAAAAGGCAACATGATCATATGTTATATGTGAGAATATTCATACCCGAAGAGCTAAAAATACTAGTTCAGAAAGAGTCTTTAAAATAAATATGTTTTAAAAGTTACATGAGTAGAAACGGTAAGTCAGAAACAAATCAATATGAAAGAGAACTGGCATATTGGAATCCCAGGACTGTATTATATATATAGTAGGTTGAAGAGTAAGCAAATGCAGATAAAGAGAAAAGTAATGTATTTGGAAAATAGATACAGAGAAAATCATACCAGAGATTGGTAAACAGATTAAGAAGGTAAAAGAGAAGTTGAGAGACATGGTGCATAGGGTGAGAAGGTCCAATTTATACCTAATATAAATTCCAGAAGGACAGAATAGAATAATCTGGAAGAAGCAATATTTGAAGAGGTACTTTTTCAAAATTAAAGATATATTCATATATAATCATTGGATTGAAGTATCACAGTGAATCCTGAGCAGAAAAATTAAATAAATCTACATTCAGACATACCATAGTGAACATGCAGGACATTGAAGATAGTAAATATCTTAAAACCTACCTGAAAGAAAATGCAGATTTATTTACAAAGGAAATATAATTAGACTAGAAGATATCTTATGAGCAATAATAGATGCCTTAAACAATGGAAAAATATCTTCAAAATATTGACAGGAAATATTTTCCAACCTAGAATTCTATATTAACTATACAAACTGTAAGAGTGAGGGTGAAAAATATATTTTTTAGATAATCAGAGACTGTGAGTTATTACTCATAGTGTCACAATGAATGAGTTACTAAAGAATTCTGAAACAAGGAAAATGAAACCGAAAAGAAGTAGCAGAATACAAGAAGAAATGGTGAGCAAAGAAGTTGGTAAAATATTGTTAAATATAAATAAAAACAGGTAGTAACATAAATAATTTCATGAAATTTGAAAGAAAGTAAAATTAAAATAACGACTTAAAATGAGATGATGGGAAGACAAATTATAGACTTTGTAAATTTAAACATGAAAGTTAGTCTTAAGGATATGCTGAAACAGGTATAGAAAGTGTAACTTCTATAGCAGCACAAAGAAGAGAATTGTGATAATTTGATCAGGACAGTGGGAGAAAAAAAGGGGGGGGGAAGGCAAATTTAAAAAAACCACATCATTATGAGAAAACACAAAATAATATGACTGAATTAATTTCAAATATATTAAGAATTCAATAGGGAAGCCAGGATAGCTCACCAGGTTAAGCGCTAGCTTTGCAGCCCCGGGGACCAAGGGTCGAATTGTGACCCTGGCCCATGTGGACCTATATGCTGAACTGGGATGTGCTTCCCATGTGGGGGCCCCCAGTTCGATTCTTGCCCCCCTATTCAGCCCCTGGCTCAAGGGTGCATGCATGCCTCCCATGTAGGAGGCCCCAGACCTGTTCCTGCCCCCACCTACCGGTGTGAAACAAAACCATATTGAAAACTGATGACATACAACTATAGAGACTGCTCTGGGCCCTCCCCCTTCTCTCTGTCTGTCTGTCAAAAACGATAAAATAAATCTTTAAAAAAAGAAATTCAATAAATGTAAACATTAAACTTTCAGATATGGATTTTAAAAATCTAGTTATATGCTACATATATGGGACACACTTAAGAAAATTTATATAAAAGGTTAAATATAAAGGAATGGCATAAGATACACCTGACATATACTAAACAAAGAAAAGGTAGTATAGCAATATTAATATGAGATAAAAGTTTACATTTCTATAGAAGATTTTTTAATGATTTTGCTCAAGAAATGAGGATAATTACCTTTATATTTCATTTCTCTTTTTCTAAACTTTTCTTGACTATTATATTGAAAGCATAACTTGTTCTTTGCATGCTATATTCTAGAACAAGTCAATCAAGAACACTCAGTACAACTTAGATCATTGTAATAGCTCCTTATCACTACTCTTAAGTGCTTTTGTTAGTTTTTGAAAGGGGGGTTTATTTCTAGAAGGTAAAAAAAGAATACATCATTGCCCAGTCCTCAGTTTAGTCCTATTAACCGAGTTTTCTCTTGGCTTTGATTATTCCTTTTCTTTTAACATGTGATTAAATGCTTTATTCTTTTGGTTATCAAGCATTATTATAGGAAATTAAGTGTATACATCAACTGAATTTTGAGTTTAAATAAACCTTTTGTACTATTGCAGTATTTTGAATTACTGGTGATTTAAGAGGTATGTGTTCAGCTTCTCCACCTTTTCTTATAATTGAGCCTACTAATGTACCATATAATAAATTTTAAGTAAGTCTCTTGTTTGGTTTAAAAAACCAAGAAAGTAATCTGGGAATATGGAATAAAGTCAGGAAAGGAGAAATAGTATATTAACCACACTGAAAACTTGCTCTTGAGTCTCCCTTCAGCCTCCTGACTTAGCAAGGCATTGTTTTGTTTTTGTTTTGTTTTGTTTTGTTTTGTTTTGTTTTATGTCAGGATAATAATGAACAGCAAGGCATAAGTAACCTGCATGGAAGCAGTTCAGCAACATGATAAATTCTGAGAGTTGCTATCAGCTTGCCTCCACTATCAGAACTAAGAACATAAAAGTCTTGTTCCAAAATCAGTATTCTCTGATTCTACCATATGTCTTCAGTTCCCAGGTGTATTATTCAATTAAAATATTATTTTACAAAATTTCTTAGCATGATATCTGGAACATAATAGGTGCTCAGTAATTATTTGATGAATGAATGAATGAATGTCATAATGTATGGGGGAGAAGTTATATTCTGCCTCAGAAACTAAATGTATTAAATAAATTATGCATAAATGACAAATTAACTGATATAAAACAATCAAGAATTAAATCAGGGATGGCAGGATAGCTCAACAGGTTGAGTGCTTCTCTTGCAACCATGAGTTCTGGGGATCGAATCCTGATTCCGGCCTGTGCAAACCCACATGTTGAACTGTGGCACGCAACCGGTAACCACCAGGATGGTGGCGAAGGTTCTCACCATCCATGAGGAAGTCCCCCAGTTTGATTCTGCCCCAAGTGGCTCCACATCCACCTGTGTGGAATGAAACTATGTCAAAAAATTAATGGTGTACAATTATGGAGACTACTCTGGGCCTTCCCCCCTTCTCTCTCTCTCTCTCTCTCTCTCTCTCTCTCTCTCTCTCTCTCTCTCTCTCTCTTTCTCTCTCCCCTTCTCTCAATAAAATAAATCTTTAAAAACAAAAGAATTAAAGCAGCCTTTTATGGCTATTTAGTTCCTTATTTGTTTTCCATATTTTATTTATATGTGCAAGGGGTATCATATATGATAAATAAGTGGTCCTTCTAAAGGAGAGTTATAACCAAGAAAAAGAATGTGTTTTGTATTTGTTCAGGTTACTTTTAGCAAAGATTCACAAAATTTTGTTTTAAGCTTAAATTCCACTGATCCTGAGTGGTAGTCTCATCTCCAAAGGTTATTATTATTATGAATTTGAGTTAACTTGAATTTGTCACTAAATATTAAAGGAATATGTTTATTTGGGAGCATTTAGGAAATACAGAAAATATGTAAAGAAGATAATTACAAATCTTCATAAAGCCATTAACACAGAAAAAAATAATTACCTTTTAATACTCTGGAGTAAAAATTTATTTTTAAAATGAATTTAGTTGTTTTCTCACTTTAATGAGAATTATATTTTGGACATTGAATTTACATTCTGTAGATGGGTATTTGATTTTCAAGTTAATTAAACTATTCCTCATTAATCTGTGCTTTTTGTAGTGAATGACTTGATTTGGTTAGGTTATATGTCAGTTGTGTCTATATTTCATGTCTTCAACAGGTCGAGAAAACATAAGTATCAGTATGCACGGCAAAGCCAGAAAAACTATAAGTCATAGGTGGGAAAGTCAGCTGTGGAGAGAGAAAAAGTTTGGCTTAATAGATCACCTGCATTACAGCTCTGTTTATACTGAAAGTATTCCACGGAAATTTTCTTTCGAACACAAAAATTTTCTCATTCAGCAGTATAATTCCCAGCCTGCAAAATACAAACCACCACAAGAAAGGCCCCCAAAACTTAATGATTTTAAGAGTGCCCGAAGCCTTGGACATTTTGAAGTAACCATCCTAGGTAAGTCAACTTTTTTCCTTTTTGAACATTATTTATTTAGCATATTTTTAATACAGATGATATTATTTTGCTTCAAAAAATTAAACACCTCACATGAAAACATGAAGCCCAAGGGGAACTTCTGTTTGCTCAAAACAAAGGAATGGAGCATTAATTCTGGAATACATTAAGCTCTAATTGTGGGCTTTTAAACATTGGCAAGTCCATTGAAAGTATTTGGGGGATACTTGTACTTCCGGGATGCCTCTGTGGGCTAAGCACTTGCTTTGCAGCCATGGGAACCAAGGATCAAATCCTGACCCCAGTTCATGTGGACCCATATGCTGAACTAGGGTGTGATTCCCATACAGGAGGCCCCCAGTTCAGTTCTCACCCCACTGTTTGGCCCCTGGCTCGAGGGAGCATGCCTCCCATATGGGAGGCCCCCGGCCCAGTTCCTGCCTTGTGCGCCATCCCCCACCTGTGTGGAATGAAACTATGTTGAAAACTGATGATGCACAATTATGGAGACTGTTCTGGGCTCACCCCCTTCTCCTTGCCTCTCTCTGTTTGTTAAAAACAATAAAATAAACCTTTGAAAGAAAGAAAGTTTTGGGGGAGTGAAGAGTGGGAACCTAGGGGACATCCCTCACCCTTGCCTATCTGACTATTTCTAAAATTGATCCCATTCTCCATTAGCTACCACTTTCTTGCCCATATTATCTGCCTCGTTCTCAAAGCATCTGAACCATTGAAAGGTAAAATGTAAGTTAAAGAGAAATGGGTACTAATCAAGAGAAGCTCCTCTAAACAAGGGACTGTTTAACCCTTGAAGAAAATTAAATTCTCAAGTAACTGAGGTTATACAGAAAGAAGCTACTGAAAAAACTTCCTGTATCTGATGAGGGAAAATAAGCTGATTTCCTCAGATTGTTCAAAACTGAGCAGTAACTATAGAAAGTATAGAAGTTTAAAGGAGTCAACACATTTTTAAACATATTTATTTTTAAGTTTGTTTTTAATAAGTAAAAATATACACAAAAATAATTCTAATGGAAAACATTAGCAAAAATGAGCTAATCACAAAGTCAATAACAAAAATTTTATTTACATTGGAGTTTTAAAGGAAGATCTTATTACCTTAAAAAGAATGAGGAAAAATCATTAGTGAATTAAGTTAATACCTGAAATAAAATGCAGTTCATACATTTTTACATAAGAGTACTGGAGTGAATTATCTTGACCTTTGTCAAGATTTCTTTTTCCCTTTTACTCTCTCCCACTCCCACTTTTCTACCTCCTTACACGTAAATATCTATACATATGTGTTTGTGTATGTGTATAGTTTATGAAAAGTATGAATTTCCACTGACTGTGTTAGACAGTCTTGGACCTGTTTCAAATGTTTCTTTTACTACACTGCATTACTTGGTCTCTTTAAGTAGTTTATCAGTTTTAGTTTTATATCTAAGAAACAAAAATTACAGCAGATTTCTCATGCATGCATCACAAACAGTAACCATGGAAATCATGAGTTCATCTGGAAACAGAAATTGAATATTTTTCTTCTTTTTAATATGTTACTGTTTCATTAAACATCTCATATGTTTTACAAGTAATGGTAAACCTTTGTGGCTTTTGCTATGCATCAGCTAAAAGCAAGAATCAGATGTTAAGAAGGCAAATTTATCATTTTGCACAACCAGCTCTAATCCATTTTAGAATGACACTATTTTGTATCCTACCCATTTTCAAGTACTTAAGGTGATTTACATGGATAAATATAGTGAAAAACAAGCCACATATGGATAAAACAAAACAGATGATTTCAAAAGAAACAGAAAAAGTAGGTGTTACCAGGTACTTGCAAATACCCAAATTTCTACCATTTGGCAGTAATTTTCTGTGTGCTTTCTAGCAGGAAGGGAAAAAGGAGAATTCTCCTGAATAGATATTTTAGAGTTAAAAGAAACTTGGATATCTTCTAGCCCTACTTCCTTCCTAAAACCAGGCCATGGTTAGAAAGTATGTCTCCTGAGTCTCTAAACACATCTGCCATTAAAGAGAAAACAGGGGAAAGCCGGGACGGCTCAGCGGGTTGAGCGCTCGCTTTGAGGCCATGAGGACCGAGGATCGAATCCCGGCTCCGGCCCAGGCAGGACCCACATGCTGAACTGGGGAGTTCCCACAGTTCGGTTCTCTAACTGTCTCTGTCTCTGTCTCTCTCTCTATCTGTCAAAAAGTAAAATAGAAATAACTATGCAC
>PVKE010029741.1:0-14016 GCA_004027555.1 Craseonycteris thonglongyai | reverse complement strand
AATTCACCATTCCCACTAATACAGGTGTTCATGCGTAGTATATCAATGTGTTATTAAATAATAACGGAATAAAATAATATTAAATAAATAATTAAAAACAACATCTATGTTTTGATTCTTTTTTATTTGGACCTCGAGTGTGTAGTCGGCCCCCAAACTGCTGTTTGATAGTTAATGTGGCCCTCGGGCTGAAAAGTTTGGAGACCCCTGATTTACACAATGGAATGCTACTCAGCAGTAAGAAAAGATGAAAAACAGCTATTTGTAACGATATGGATGGACCTTGAAATCATCTCATTAAGCAAAATAAGTCACACTGAAAGAATCAAAACACGTATTACCTCATAGGTGAAATACAAAACTGAAAGTAACAAAGAAACAAAAGCTCATGGACACAGTCAATAGTTTAGTGGTTACCAGAGGGTAAGGGGGAGGTGGGTGGGAGATCTGGTGGGGGGAGTAGATAGGGGTCATCAAATATATGATGATAGAAAGAGCTGATTCTCTGGTGCATATGTAATGCAGTGTACAGACAATTTAATGTAGAATTTTACACCTGGAAACAACGTAATAGTTATCAATCAATGTCACCCCAATAATTTTTTTTTGTTTTGCTTAATGTTACTATTTGAGATTTATGCAGATCACTGAAGAATGCAATATGTTTTTTTCTCATTTATGTGTAGTATTCATAGTTTTTTACTTTCAATGGGTAGCTCAGTTTTATCAAGATTTAGGCTAGTAGGAAAAATCCATTGATAAACATTTTAGAACATGTGTTTTGGTACACACGTATTTGTATTTTAGTTGTATAAACTGGATAGGTTATAGGCAATACATAGATCTAGTTTAATAGAAAAAGACACATTTTTCCGAAGTGGTTAAGATCAATTTTATCTTACACCTGAAGTGTTTTGTGGTCCATTTATTCTATATTGTTGCCAACAATGGCAAAGATTTCTTCTTAAATTCTAGTCATTCCTATTGAGATTGTAACACAACTTGGTCTTAGTTTGCCTTTCTATAGTAACAAATGAGTTTGAACAAAATGGCATATATTTATTGACAATTTGAAATGTAATCTTCTTAAATATGAAGTGTCTGTTTAACCTTTTGCTCTTTTTTATTGGATTTATTTTTTATAGTGATGTGTAGGGATTTCTTTCATTTGCTATATTTTAATTATTTGTCAGATATATGTTTTAGAAATTACTTTTGTGATACTTTGACTTATATTTTCACACTTAATGGCTTCTTGTGATAAATATAATTTCTTACATTAAATATATTCCAATTTATAAATTTTTAAAATTTATTTACTTATTTATTTATTTTTACATTCAGTGACCCCTCTCCATGCCCCTCCACAGCCCACCCCCTCACTTCCCCATCCCCACCCCCAGGCAACCACCAAACCACTGACTGTGTCCATGAGTTTTTGTTTCTTTGTTACTTTCAGTTTTATATTCCATTCATGAGTGAGATAATATGTTTCTTGATTCTTTCAGTATGAATTATTTCACTTAATAAGATGTTTTCCAGGTTCAACCATGTTGTCACAAACTGCTGTATTAAATCTTTTCTTATTGCTGAGTGATATTCCATTGTGTAAATATATCACCACCTCTTTATCCAGTCATCTATCGAAGGACACTTTGGTTGTTTCCATGATTTGGCCACTGTAAACAGTGCTGAAATGAACAATGGAGTACATATATCTTTACAAATTAAGGCTTTCAGGTTTTTTGGGTAGATACCCAGAAGAGAAGTTGCTGGGTCCTATGGCCATTCCATTCCTAATTTTTTGAAGAATCTCCATACTGCATTCCATAGAGGTTGTACCAATTTACATTCCCACCAGCAGTATATGAGGGTTCCTTTTTCTCCACAGCCTCTCCAGCACTTGTTACTCCTTGTCTTGTTGATTATAGCCATTCTATCAAGTGTGAAGTGGTATCTCATTGTGGTTTTAATTTGCATCTCCCTAATTGCTAGTGATGTTGAACATTTTTTCATGTGTATGTTGGCTGTTTGTATGTCTTCAGGGGAAAAGTGTCTCTTTAGGTCTTCTGCCCATTTTTAAATTGGGTCGTTAGTTTTTTTTGCTGTAGAGTTGTATGAGTTCTTTATATTTTTTTGATATTAGCCTATTATCAGAGGCATTGTTTACAAATATATTCGGTTGGTTTCCCTTTTAGTTTGTTGACAATGTCTTTGCTGTATAGAAGCTTTTTAGTTTGATATAATCCCATTCATTTGTTTTTGCTTTTACTTCCCTTGCCTTTGGGGTCAAGTTCATAAAGTGCTCTCTGAACCCAAGGTCCACAAGTTTAGTACCAATGCTTTCTTCTATACACTTAATTGTTTTGGGTCTCATGTAGAGGTCTTTAATTCACTTAGAGTTAATTTTGATATATAGTGAGAGTTCACAGTGCAGATTCAATCTTTTGCATGTGGTTTTCCAATTTTCCCAGCACCATTTACTAAAGAGGCTTTCTTTTCTCCATTGTATAGTTTTTGCTCCTTTGTAAAAAAATTATCTTTCCATATGATTGTGGGTTTATTTCTGGGTTTTTTTATTCTATTCCATTGGTCTGTATGTCTGTTTTTCTGCCAATACCAAGCTGTATTATTGATGCTTTGTAGTATAGACTGAAGTCTGGGAGTGAGATGCCTCCCATCTTATTCTTTTTTTTTGGAGGATTGCTTTGGTGATTTGGGGTATTTTTTGGTTCCATATGACTCTGATAATTTTTTAAATTTATTTCTCAAAAGAGTGTCTGTAGGATTTTTATTGCAATTGCATTAAATTTGTATACTTCTTTTGGGTAATATGGATATTTTACCTATGTTTATTCTTTCAATCCATGAACATGGAACATCTTTCCATTTCTTTGTATCTTTTTCCATGTCTTTTAATAGTGTTTTATAGTTTTCCATGTATAAATCCATCACATTCTTTGTTAAGTTTATTCCTAAGTATTTTTTGTTGTTATTGTTTTCATTACAAAAGATATCATTTCTCTCATTTCTTTTTCTGAAATTTCATTGTTTGCATATAAAAATTCTGCAGATTTTTATACCTTGATTTTGTATCCTGCAAATTCACTGTATTTATTTATTATTTGTAATAGTTTTCTGGTGGAGTCTTTAGAGTTTTCTATATAAAGGATCATGTTGTCTTCAAAAAGTGACAGTTAAATTTCTTCATTCCCTATTTGGATGCCTTTTTTTTTTCTTTTTCCTGCCTGATGGCTCTGGCTAGAACTTCCAGAATTCTATTGAATAGCAGTGGTGACAGTGGACATCATTGCCTTGTTCCTGATTTTTGAAGGAAAGGTTTCAGCATTTCCCCATTCAGTATGACACTCGCTGAAGGTTCGTCATAGGTGGCCTTTATTATGTTGAGGTACTTTCCTTCTATACTCATTTTGTTGAGTGTTTTGATCATAAATGGATGTTGTATGTTGTCAAATGTTTTTTCTGAATTGATTGATATAATCATATGTTTTTATCTTTTATTTTGTTTATGTGGTGTATTACATTGATCAATTTGCATATGTTAAACCATCCTTGTGCCCCTGGGATGAATCCCACTTGATCATGATGTATAATTTTTTTAGTGCATTGTTGTATTCTATTTGGTAGTATTTTGTTTAGAATTTTTGCATCGGTGTTCATGATAGATATTGCTTAATAGTTGTCCTTTTTTGTTATGTCCTTGCCAGGCTTTGGTATTAGGATAATGCTGGCCTCATAGAATGAATTGGGAAGTATTGCTTCTTCGATTTTCTGGAAAAGTTTGAGGACGATAAGTGTTAGTTTCTCTTTTAATGCCTGATAAAACTTGTTAGTAAGACAATCTGGTCCTGTACTCTTGCTTTTGGGGAGTTTATGGATGATTGTTTCAATTTTTTACCCTTGATTGGTCTGTTTATCTTATGCAATTCTTCTTGATTCAGCCTAGGTAGACTATATGTTTCTA
Organism: Craseonycteris thonglongyai; assembly: GCA_004027555.1. NCBI lineage: Eukaryota > Metazoa > Chordata > Mammalia > Chiroptera > Craseonycteridae > Craseonycteris > Craseonycteris thonglongyai. The sequence continues at coordinate 10,031 of PVKE010029741.1, read as the reverse complement.
AAAACTTCTCAATTTCTTCTAAGTTGCAAAATTTGGTGGCATATGTTCCTTCATAGTATTCTTGTATGATCGTTTGTATTTCTGTGGTATCAGTTGTAATTTCCCCTCTTTCATTTCCAATTTGGGTTATTTGTGTATTTTCTCTTTTTCCCTTGGTGAGCCTTGCCACAGGTTTGTTAATTTTAATAGTTTTTTTGAAGAACCAGCTTTTTCTTGCATTAATTATTTCTATTATTTTTCTATTCTCTATTTTATTTAGTTTTGCTTTAATTTTTATTATTTGCTTTTTTCTCCTGGTTTGGGGTGTTTTTTGTTCTTCTTTTTCTAGTTCTTGAAGATGTAATATTAGGTTGTTTACTTGTGATTTTTCTTGTTTCTTGAGATAGGCCTGTAGTGATATAAATGTCCCTCTTATTACTGCTTTTGCTGCATCCCAGTACTTTTGGTATATTGTATTTTCATTGTCATTTGATTCTATATATTTTTTAAGCTCTTCTTTCAGTTCTTCTTTAAGATTTATTTTTTTTATTGTTTTTTGACAGAGAGACAGACAGACAGAGACAGAGAAAAGGGGGAGGGTCAAGAGAAGTCTCCATAGTTGACAGAATTAGTTTTTTATGTAGTTTCATTCCACAGGTGGGAGAGGGGCTGTGCAGGGCAGGAACTGGGCTGGGAGTCTCCGCATAGGCCTCGGCAAGAACTGAACTGGGGGTACACCCCAGTTCAGCATATGGGTTCACATGGGCCAGGGCCAGAATTCGATCTTCGGGCTCTGGGGTGCAAAGCGAGTGCTTAACCTGCTGAGCCATCCCAGCTTCCCCTAGTTCTTCTTTAATCCAGTCTTTTTAAAAATAAGATGTTGTTTAATCTCCATGTATATGTAGGTTTTCCTGCTTTCTTTTTGTAGTTATCTCCAATTTCAAAGCTTTGTGATCAGAGAATACATTTGGTATGATATCAATCTTCTTAAATTTGCTGAGGTTAGCTTTGTGTCTCAGCATGTGGTCTATCCTTGAGAATGTTCCATGTGCATCAGAAAAGAATGTTAGTCCTGTGTTGTAGAATGAAATACCCTGTAAATGTCAATTATATCCAGTTGCTGTAATGTATCATTTAAAGCTGATATCTCTCTATTTATTTTCTGTTTGGATGATCTATTCATTGCTGTCAGTAGGGTGTTTAATTCACCTACCATAATTGTGTTTTTGTCAGTTTCTCCTTTTAGATCTGTTAGTGGTTGCTTTGTAAATCTTGGTGCTTCTTTGTTGGGGGCATATATATTAATAAGTGTGATGTCTTCTTGTTGCATTGTCCCCTTTATCATTATGAAATATCTATCTTTTCATTTGGTTATCTTTTTGATCCTGTAATCTGCTTCATCAGATATAAGTATGGTTATACCTGCATTTCTCTGGGTGTCATTTGCTTGGTGTATTTTTTTTCCACCCTTTCAATTTGAGTCTATGTTTGTCCTTGTGGCTGAAGTGTGTCTCTTATAGATAGCATAAGGTTGGTTTTTATTCTTTGATTCAGTTTGCTACTCTGTGTCCTTTTATTGGTAATTTTAGTCCATTCACATCTACGGTGATGATTGAAATTTGAGGATTTCCTATAGGCATTTTATGTTTTGTTTTCTGGTAGCTCTTCTTTTTAATTGCTTTTTTGCTTTTTCGTGTCATGTTTTTTTGTTGTGATCATGTTTTTGACTGTTTTTTCTTCTTTTTTATCTTCTTTTATTGTTATATATCCCAGTTTTAGATTCATTTTCAGTGGTTATTATAAACTTTACATAAAAGAAAATTTTATATATGCGGAGGTTCCTTTTCTTAAAGGTGTTTCTTACATTCATTCTCATTAGAAATTTAAACCTTTATTTCCTCTCTTTTTATGTTTTTGTTGTTCCAGTTTATCCCTTTTTATTTTTACTTTTTGTTTCAGGTCTGATAGCCTCCTTCAGTATGTCTTGAAATGCTGGCCTTGTTCTGGAAAATTTATTCAATTTCTGTATGTCTGTAAAAGTCTTTATTCTTCCTTCATATCTAAAGGATAATTTCACTGGGTACAGGATTTTGGCTGGTAGTTTTTCTCCTTTAGTATTTTGAATACTTTGTTCCATTCCCTTCTGGCTTATAGAGTTTCTCTTGAAAAAATTTGATGATAGTCTGATGGGCTTTCCTTTATAGGTTGTGGTGTTTTTTTCTGGCTACCTTGAGGATTCCTTCTTTGTCTTTGACCTTTGATATTTTCAGTATAAGATGCCTTAGAAAGGGTCTGCTACGATTCAAGAATCTAGGTATCCTGTTTTCTTCTTTAATTTGGGATTCCAGTTCTTTCCATAGATTTAAGAAGTTCTCATCTACTATTTGTCTTAACAAATTTACTATGCCCATCTTGTCCTCTACTTTCTTTGGAATACCTATTATTCTTATATATATATATTTTTCTAATGGAGTCAGATAGTTCTTGTAGATATGTTTCATTCTTTTTAACTCTTAGCTCTCTCTTTTCTTCCTTCTGTAACAATTCCAAATTTCTGTCTTGCATTTCACTAATTCTTTCCTCCATTTGGTCAGCTCAGCTTCCTATGCTAGCTATTTTATTTTGTGTCTTTAACAATAAAAAAAAGGAAAAATATATATAAGTATTTATACAATAAGCCCTCATTTATTGCCATCAATGGACTCTTTAGGGGAAATGCTGTACAACAAACCCAATTTTGCCTTAAATTAATTGATATAAACAAGGATCAATTCCTACAGTATATTCCTTGTCACAAAAACATTATCAAACTTCTAAATAAAGTCCCCAAATATTTTTAATATTAAAATTGAAATACATATGAGTTATGTACACAGTTAAGAACGGTTATTTTAAACAGCAAGATAATTATTTTTCAACCTGCTTATTTCAGTTCAAGGCTCTGGGTGTGAGGAGCTCTCCCAGTATTTCAGGGTGCAAAGTAGAAAATGACAGTGGACAAGATGCCCTTCCAATGTGGGGTGCAGGCACACGCATGCCCACACTCACTCAGAAAAGGACAATGAAGACACACGAGTTCACCTCATGTACACATCTTTGGCATGGGGAAGGAAAACGGAGTCCCTGGAGAAAACCCATACAGACATGGCAAGGGCATGCAAACTCCACACAGTCACCCTGGATGGGACTATTTTTGTTTGTTTGTTTGTTTTTCCCTCAACATTATAATGAAATAATATTGAACAAAATGATGTTATTCAAGGACCTGTTGCATCACAAAATTTATAGAGCTTTATATATTTGTATCTTGATTGCAACCTTTTTATTCTGATAAAGCTAATGTTCAGTAAGATTAAATAAATAAAACTCCAGCAGTATGAGTTTTCTGTCTTTGCTGCTCATTATAAATAATATTTTAGTAATGTTTGAGCTTTTATGATAGATTACGTTAAAATCAACCTAAGTACCCCCACATGATATTGAGCATAATTTGTAAACAAGTTCTTTAAATTTTGGTTGTACCTTATTCCAAAGTGGTTTAAAATCTTTAAATAAATAATTTAACAAATGTAGAACCAAAACTTCAGCTTTCAAAGCTTTTAGTAAGTTGCCATTACTAAGAATAAAATTTGCAAAAAGGAAGATAATGTGGTTTATTCCTTAAATAGCACAGAACAAGTGAACAAATTATATGATGATACTAGCATGCTTTGGGGAGTGGGAGGGGAGGAGCCAGTAGGAGGAGGTATCCTGGGGTCACCTAAACCAGAGAGTGAGGTGCATGCCATATGCTGGTGTGAACGTGATTGATAGAGGAACAAAACTCTCCTATTCCCTTCTGGAGTATTGAGATGGGTAGGCGTGGAGATCTGCCAGTCTATGACAGGGATTAGTTAAAAGGTTAGATGCTTTTGGAGCACATGGAATTGAGGGGTGGGGACCATTAAACAGAAGGAAATGTTTTGTTATAAGAAAATGGCTGAGGCTGCACGCTGGGCACAGCTGAGTGGCTCTGGTGCCTGGCTCCTGGTGTCCAGGTGGCCAGAATAAGGCAGAAAGGAAAGAGGTAGGAGGACGAATGAGAGCTAGGGTGGCATTTATGTCCAGTGCTGACATTGATTGGCTGACGAAGAGAGATAGCTCCTTTTTTTGCTGCCTTGGAGATCCATCTGGGGGATTGTGTTGCAGCTGTCTCTGTTTCTCGAAGGATGAAAGAGATGGCCTTTTCTTTGCAGAAATCCACGTGGAGGATTATACTGTGGTGGTCTGTATTCCCCAAAGGATGGTACTTCTTTTTTAAAGGAGAAGGGATTCCAGGCAAAGTCTAGGGCTAACTTAGCCTGGTAGAGAGTGACAGAATTTTTTTTTTGGTGGTGGGGGGGGGGGTCGTCTTAGAGCAAACAAACTCTGAGACAGAAGTCTGCCATACCTTTTGAATAAACTCCTTTCCTTATTCACCAAATGTCTGCCTATGGGCAGGACAGCAGGACCCTAATTGCTCTTCAGTAACAGTAATGGTGACTCAGATGGGACCTTAGGTGCCTGTAGCTGCTTGACCGCAAGAGTGAGACCATGGGGTTTCCCATCTCTGGGAATTACTCTGTATATCCATTCAAGAAGTCAGCCACCAAAATACTTCTGGCAGGTGGAAAAGATATGGATCTGGGAAGGAGATAGTATCTAAGAAAGAGTTCAGATCATCTGAGTTTTAGGGAAGTGAACTGGAGTCTGAGTGAGGACTGGCTGAGTTTTTGGGAGCCACTGTTTGTGATATTTGTTGGTAGAAGATTTGCTTATGAATACTCATTTGGAATAATAGAGTTGTGGGTTCAAGTTTTGCTTATATGTTTCCATTTTTGCTTTCCTAGGCTTATTTCTTTAAGCATGTATGTCTGGGCCAACAGAGGCCATTCTGTATTTGTTTGTGGAGGGAACCCACTGGGTAGAATTTTAGCAGATGGGGCTGGTACAGCCAGTATCTAATATCTAAGAAAAAATTTGTTTTTTTTTATTGTAACATGGTATGGCCTATGTATATTTTGGACTGTGGGAAAAAATGGCCCACAAATGGTCCCCTAAATTACTGGATCACCAAGCAATTGGAACTATATTGTCAAGAGTTAGACAAATAGAATTAAATCCATTACATTAAGACATTTGTGTCGTTACATAATAGGATTTCACCAGGGACAGAGAACTGTTTGATGATGCACAAAAGGGAAATGGCTTCACAATCTGTCCCTGATATTAAGAAGAAAAGGAGAATGAGGAAATGAGTCTCATTTATGCCTGAATCCAGGGGATTAGTAGAAAGGAGGAACTTCATTGACAGATACTCCTGAAGTAGGGCCCAGAGTGCCAATGGCCTGACCCCTTCATGATGAGCGAAGGGTCTACCTTTCAAAGACCCAGCTGGGAACCTAATTTGTCCAGAGACCATTCCTACCTGGAGAAATGCATTTACCCTGTAGGCAGAGTAAATCAGGAAAACCAGCTGCTGGATAATGTTGGACCTATACTTCATTTTGCCCTTCAGGATTTTAGAGCCATAAATGATATCATTCAGGATATTCATTCTATGTTGCCCAATCCCTATACTCTGTTGACCAGAGTGCCTGGGAGTAGCAAATAGTTTTTAGTCATGAACTTGAAAGAGTTCCTGTCCCAATTTCCAGCTGGTTCTCCAGCTGCCAATTGTGATGCCATCATGAAGGCTTGCAACCAGCAGCTGACTGCCAAGTCATATTGACAAAGGAACCTAAGGTACCTACTAGAACTGGTAAACCTGGCTTGAGATGGCTACCTGGTGTCTAACCCCCAGCATCCACCCATGTACCTGGAACAAATCCAAGAGGAAAGACCCCAGGCAGTGGCCAAGCTTCCAAACATGACATCAGCTGTACTTAACAGCAGCATAGAAGCACCATCACCCCTGCCCCCACTGCAAGCATTATGTGACAGCTACCAGTTCTTCCTCTCAGGACTGGAGTGGGGCACCAAAAAGCACTATGAAGTTCATTCTATTCTGGGCCATTTTTCTTTTCTTAGTAGGTACTGCTCCCTCATTCAGCAGCTGCAGAATGGTGTCTGGGGACTCCTTCAAGCAGTAGCAGTCTTTTGTTTGTGTGCATTTTCAGGGACTTCATCTCTACACTGTGGTGGTTTATGACTTTGCCCAAGGCTATTAGGTTTTGCTTATATTTAACTGACCTGGCCCAGCTGATGGGAAGTTGCAAATCTACTGTTGTCCGGATGCTGAAGGCCTTTCAGGGCCTGACAGGCTGAAAGCTGGCTAACCTGATGATGACTGCCTCTTACACCAGTAACTTGCCCTACAGCTTCTATAGTCACAAGCTCTATATTGAGGCCAGTGCTTTCTTTGAGCTCCTCTGTCAGCACCTGGCTTAGTAAAGCCAGGCACCTGTCCTGAGACACCTCCTGAGAAGTTGCACGGGTGTTTCTGGCTACATGTAGGGATTTTGAATAAATGTAGAAAACAGGCCCAGAGCTGGAACATGGTGACTTCGTGGCTGGCAGCCCTGCAACCCTGTGGCCCCAAACACATGGCTGAGCCAGTCACCTTCTGGGTTTGGGTTAAGATAGATGTAGCTAAAGCTAGAGACAAGAAGCTATAGCTGGGGACTCTATGAGGCAGCCCAAGCAGCCAGAACCCAGACATCCTAACCTTCCTGCTCAAGGAGGAACTACAGGCCTATGAGGCATGTAGTTCAACTTGGAGCAGGAATGTTTCAACATTATCTGTGAGTTAGTGGAAGGAGACACTGGCCACGGTCTGGACTTGAGCTATGCCCTTGCACTCAGAGCCCTCTAAGCTTGGAACTTAAAACATTCTGAATGAAGGCACCAGCAAGCTGTTTCTGCTACCTGCCCCTCCATAGTACCTCTCTGAAAGGTCTGAAAGTTATTTAAGGTGGAAGACCACCCTCTATACAAAAGCCCCAAGGTCAGCATAAGCAAGTTGGCCTTCTTGTCACTTTCATCATGTTTGAGATCTCTCCTACAAAGAGCAAACCTGAGAACACCAAGACCCCCAGGGTACAGCAAAGGATTCAGACCCACATGAAGGTGAACTTCAGTGATGACAGTGACCTGGAAGACCCAGTGAAGCATGACTTATAGAGGGGCCCTAGCAACAGGGCACTGTTTCCCATGGCCAAGACTAAGGCCAGGCTAGGAAGGGCCCAAGCTTGATGACTGATACAGTGGTTGCCCCAGGTAATGCTGTGACCTCAGTGGCAGGAACCGGAGGACTAAGAAGGTGGCATCAGGACACCATGAGGAGCTAAGCCTCAAGATTATGAGGACTATGCCTGAGGAGGAACTGACTGAAAATCAGATAGAAATAACTTTTGAGATCCTCAGGGGCTCTGTTGGGGAAGACTTAATGTCAGGTAGGAAGATGTTTGCTCCCAGGCCTGACACAGCCATAGGAGAGTGTGAAGTGTTGAGACAGGATTCCAATAAAGAAGAGCTGCCATCCTGTGCCCAGATAAGGAGAGATATAAGGATTCTGCTCCTTGGCTCTGACACCATTTGTCTCCTGTATCTATTGGTGTCTCTACCATGGATTTCATTTATGATTCACAGAGCATTGCTTTCTGTGAATTTGGTTACTGCTCTTGTGGTCTCTACACTCATCTATGCTACTTTTTCACCTTGTGCTTGTGCCACCAGGATCCCAGTGCTATTGTCTTCCTCATCACTGAGTCTGTCTCCATCACCTGTTGCCGGCAGCTGTTCACCCACCTCCACAAGCAGTTAAGCAAGGCTCAGAAGCACCTAGGATTGCTCAAAATATCAGAGCAGGTGCAGGGGATGACTCTCCAGGAGAGGCCTAGAGATGACATCCTGGCAAAAGGACCTCTAGTTGCCTTATACACAGTTAGAGTATGGTCCTTTACATTATTTAGAAAGTACAAGGACTGAAGGAAAATTAGGCTAAAATTGTTATTTCTGAATAAGTATAGAAGGTCTGTAAGAAGTTGTAAAGGTATACAGAAGTCTGTAAAAATTTTGAACTTGAAAGGAAATCTCAGTTCTTGGTTATTTTTGCTTTGCTTGTTATTATTTATTTATTTATTTACTTATTTTATTAATTGGGGTTCTGGTTTGAACTTGGCTGTTTTAGGTACATCAGGAATCCTCTGTCTCTGCTGTGTAAGGCTTTGTGTCTTAGTGATGGTTGGCATACCAGGGGGTGTGAGAGAATGCTTCTGCGAATGGGTTTCTGTGGCCTAGTAGAGGTCATCCATGGAACCACTTGGTGAACTGGTTGATGAGAGACAGAATTCAAGGCTAATACTAGCCCCTCTGGGGGTCTTTGCCGCCACTACCTTGATAAACTTTTCTAATTTTTCTCCCTCTTTCCCAGAAAACCTAATTTAGTATTTTTATTATATTGATACAATTGTTCTTATTTCTCCACTTTCTGAGCTATGTCCCGAGGCTCTTTTTTTTTTTTCCTACATAAGTGGTTCACTCATGTATTTTGTAAACCGAAAAGTATTTACTCTAAAGGGTAATGTGCCTTTCCCTAGAAGACAGACAGATTTATGATTATGAATGCAAGAGGATTGCTCTCTTCTATACCAGCTTAGAATAAGGAACCATGGATAGGATAGGAGGGGATGAGATGGGATTGAATGGGATGGGATAGGATGGGATGGGATAGGGTAGGATGGGATGGGATGGGACTGGACGGGAAGGGACAGGATGGGATGGGATGAGATGGGATGGCATGAGATAGGATAGGATGAGACAGAATGGAATAGAAAACAGAGGGCCAAGAAAAAGCCAGTCTGAAGACCCAGCCAATGGCAATCTTACAACAGGTCAGTTTGTATGAGTAGAAAGAGAGGAAGAACAGGAATTAATAGAGGACTTGTAGGATAGTGAAGGAAGTCCAGTTGTATAGTGCCTTTCTTCTCTGGATGATGGAAATCAGGGTAGGATTTACATTTAATAATGTAGCTGTACACTTGAGCCAAAATGATCAGCACTGAGAAAAGGTATGGAGTTAGAAAGACACATTCAAAGAGAGGCCCAGGAAACCCCTCATGATTGGACTGAGCATTCTACCAGGAAGCCCCTTGTGATTGGACTGAGCATTCTACCATTCCAGAGCTATTCAAAACAGGGTTCCAGTACATTGACCAGTGGAAAAGCCGTGGCAAGAAATAACCAAGTCTGTGAAGAACCCTTTGTGTGGCTTGCTGGACGAAACTGTGTCTACCTTGAGTTATCTCTGAACAAGAATGAGTGCAACAAATCCATCCATCATGTGATTCTTTCTATTTATTTCTGTCTTAGTAATGTTACTTTTGAAATTTTTAAGTGATATCAGCAAAATCATATTGAAGAAATGCTTTCCATATTCAAGTGAAAACACCAGGGGAAACAGAATGTCCCAGAGGCGGGAGCTGTGATGGTGAGTTTATGCAAAATTTAGCTAGAAAATGGGAGCAGATCACAGGAGGAAGGAGAGGCAGGAAACAAAGGAGGAAAGATGACATGAAGAAAGAATGTGAAAAAGAGGAACTGGGCAGAGAGAAGAGGAACGGTGCCCCAGGAATGGGGATGGGTGACACAATTGTACTTGCCAGTTCCTTTTTCTCCTGGGAATCTCAGCATCCTACTGCAATTTGCCACTACAGAAAAAGAGCATGCACTTATGTGGAAACAACCAATGTAGCTAAACAACAAAAGACTAACAGAGGGAATGTGAGCATCCCACTAACTGGAGATGACACTGGAAATTAATAGATAAAGTTGTATTTATTAAATGTCCTACAATTCATTAATCCACCAGCCCTTCTTCAAAACGGGGGCAAAGCATAGTACAAAGATTTGGGGTGAGAGTAGAAACAGGAAACTAAGGAAGGTGAGGTATAAGAGTGAGATGAGAAGAGTGGATGGAAATACAACATCACTGCATTTTGATGAATGCTCTGATATGCATTGCTAGTCAATCACAGGGCTAAAAATAAGACCATGAATCATTTCTGTTGTAGAAATGAAAACTTCGACTATAG
>PVKE010029740.1:0-20050 GCA_004027555.1 Craseonycteris thonglongyai | reverse complement strand
CTGGGAAATAGAAGCTGTTGTCCATACCACCCACAGGTTAAAGTAGTGAGGACTCCAGTGAGCTGCCTAAAGTTTCCCACTGTTAACAGGCAGAGCAAGGACTCCAATTCTTCAGGCGGCAGAGCAAGGACTCCAATTCCTCAGGCCTCAGAGCTGGAAAATAAATCTCATCGCTCTCCAAATGCTATGGCCAGCCGTTTCTTCTTTGGCTTTTCATGCTTCCCTACTGTCCTTTTCACACAATTTACCGGTAAATGTGTTACTTTCTCCTTCATTGTGCACTTGTTTATAATGTGATCCTTTAGTTAATTCTAGGATTTCTGTCTTCCTCCCACCAAAACTCCTTGCTTGCACCATGAATATCCAACTCAAAACTCTTAAAGATAATCTGTTTACCTCTGGACCTACTGCTTCTTTTCCTCTTATTTCCCGTGCACTTTCCCCTAATCAATCCAAGACCCAGAGTTCTATGATAATGACAATGACAGTAATTATTCCATATTTTCCTGTATGGCAGATGACATTTTCCATATTTCATAACTTAATGTTTACAGGAATAGTATAAAGTAGGAGCTCTCTAACTATTATTGACCCTGTTTTCCTGATGTCTAACAGAGAGAAATTAAGCAACCAGCCCAAAGTTATGTGGCATCACGTGCCAGATGTGCTCAACACTCTTACTGTGAGAAAATAAACAAAACTTGGAGATACAAACCAGTACGTTAAACTTGAATGTTCACTTACTGCCCCTGGGGTTATTAACATTAAGATTCTGATTCTGTAGGTAGGAACTTGAGAATCTATATTTCTAATAAGCTTCTAAGTGATACTCATGCTGGTGGTCATTGAGTACACTTTAAATTCAACATGAAACTGGCTTTAGTACATCTCCATCTGAAAAGCTGAACATAGTTGGAGAAAAATTGTACAACTTAGATATAGATTTTACTTCAAAGTAGTCATCAAAAACATTATATTTCTCGCCTTACCTTACTTTTCCATTAGCCAAATTCTCTATATATATTATCTAGGTCCTGAGTTCTAGAAAGTGTCCCTTAACCTATCAAATATCAGGTGCTAATAATCAAAGTCTATGTAATCTTCTCAAACCTGCCATTTTTATTTGGCTAAAATATACAATGTCATACTGGGGTTTGCTTATAAATCACCCCTTTAGAGAGGCCTTCACTTACCAATCTGTGTAAGTAGGTTTCTCATTATCCTCCATCACTGCAACCTGTTTGCTTCCTTCAAAGTTGTTCATACAATTAGTAATTATGTATCTGTTCATTTCATTGCTTTTTTCCTATGTCAGACATTATCTGTCATATACACAGTATAGTTATCAGGAAATGAGCATTATACAAAATCAGGAAATCACCATTATAATAATATTCCATAATCATCTTTATTTCAATATTACCAGTTTGGATAATGAAACTTTAATGGCAGGCAGGACATTTACATAGACTTCATGCATTCTCTACAAAAAGATATTTTAAAATTACATGGAGAAAAAACTTTACAGTGAAGAAGCCGGGCAAGCATCACCTTAACCAAGAGATAAAAGTAACATTATCAGTAATGAGACAAAGCAACATCTTGTGTCTACTGACACAGACAAGATACACTGAGGACAACAATGGTGTGTCTTTCTGTATTATCTCTGACGCCCACGCCCCAAAGTGCATAATCTAAATCCAATATTAAGGAAACATCAGACAAACCCATTTTAGGTAAATTCTACAAAATATATGGCCTGCATTTGTTTACGATGTCAAAGTCATGGGGAAAAAAAAAAAAAAAAAGACCAAGAATAACCTCCAATAGAATTCTGGTCCAGAATTTTCTTTTCTTAACTTTATTCTTTTACTGTTGTCTGCTTTCCTGGCCACCAACTGCTCCAGGAGGGACAGAGAGGGCATAAAACAAACTAAAAGTTCTTCAATTAAAAGAAACTTTATACGTTGGCTATTTGAAAAGACCATTTATGAATGCTTTCCCAAAAATGGTGCACTAAAAATGTGGAAACTCATTGAAATTTAGATGAGACAGAGAATGGCAGGTGAATAAAATAATATTGAAATAACAGCCTGAAGAGTGGCAGAAGATTAAAAGATGTCACTGCAGCCACCTGTTAATGTTTCATCAGTGCTAGACCAGATTGTGGAATTGATTTAAAAAAAAAAAGAGGGTAAATATTTCAAAATGCAATAAGAAAGAAAATCTCAGTCAGCAGGTTTGTGTGGATTCTTTGATAGGAAAAAGACATTGCTTTTCATAATAATTCTGGGCAGTTAGAAAGGTGGGGTGACAGATATTGAGAATTTAACCTGGCCTTGGCTAGTCAAGAAACTTGGAATCACACCCTGAACTTTCATTCTCATTCTGAAGTTACCTCTATTCCACATTTTGCTGACATCAATCATATTCTAACACACCCTCCCTTCCAGGTTGCCAGAAACCAGGAGAGGAGCATAAATTTATGATTTTAAACTTCTGATGACATGTTCAAGCACACACCTTGTTCTTCCAAATTGTCATCCCAATCGTAAAAATCTTTTTATTAATTTGTTGGGATGACATTGTTGGTAAAAATTACAGGGGTTCCAGGTGTACAATTCTACATCACATTGTCGATGTATTGCATTATGTGCTCACCCAGAGTCAGTTCTCTTTCCATCACCATATATTTGGTGATCCCTCCCTTCTCCTCCAAACCCCTCCCCTCTTACCCTCAGGTAACCGCTGAACTATTGACCACATCCATGATTTTTTATTTATTTGTTACTTTCAGTTTTATATTCCACCTATAAGTGAAGTTATTTGGTTCTAAATTTTTTCAGTCTGACTTATCTCACTTAATATGATGATCTCAAGGTCCTTCCATGTTGTCACAAAGGGCTGTATTTCGTCTTTTCTTCCACTGAGTAGATGTACCAATTGTAAAAATTTTTAACCTATCACTACAGTCAAAAATTTGCAGGCACAGAATTAAAAATTTTGCATTGGAGAAAGGGAACTGACATTTTCTGCATCTTCATAGTGTACCTTTCTTCACATCTTCATAGAGACACAGAGGCTCAATAATTTTAATTACATTTTAAAACCCAATATTTATGGTACTTTGCTAACTTAACAGAAAACATGTAACAACATTTGTTTAGGGGAATTGAACTGTACATATTTAACATGATTTGAAGTAAAGATGATTACAGTAGCTTTAATAAGAAAGTATCAATAACCACATAAGACACTGGAAGTTTCCACTGCTTAAAAAATTAGAATATGAAAATAGGGTAGAGGTGGGGAAGGGTATGGGTAACAAAAATTTTCAGCATTTGTGGGTTTGTAGAGTTGAAGAATTATGAAGAAACCAATGAGTTAAAAATATTTTTAAATTATATTGACCATAATGTACCCTGTTCAGAGACCGAGATATATGTGTATACATATGAATATATTTAAACATTTATATTTGACCATATTTAAATATATTTAAAGCTTTAGATAGATATAGATATAGATATATAATTTTTTAAAGGTACAGCTATAAAAAAATTTCTGGAACACTGTCAATAAAATTTCACAAAAACTGAACATTGTGAAGAAGTACAAGGTCAGTGGTTGACTACATTAAATACACACATCTCATGAAAACAATTCATCTTCAGACCTGCATGCTAGTTTTACCTCCTTTTCCATTGTGATCATGAAAGAAAAAAATCTATAGAGAATTGAAGGCCAACACTGCCTACCCTAGACCATGTTGGGAGGTGACTTAAACCGAATTGATAAAAATCAGACGATACTCTGCTGAATCGAATTGAAGTGATCTGAGTTAATACCACTAGCAATTAAGCATTGCTTTTAAACTTTGAACTTCTAGGAAAATAAAAAGAGATTTTTAATAATGTGAAAAAGAAAATGAAGTGAGCATGGTTACAACTAGTGAAGGAGAATACAAAGTGGTACATAGGCTTTTACTGTGACTTCAGCTCATTGTTCTGGATGTTCATTTTCACGATGGAGTATGGCAGATGAAAATGTAAGCAATATCCAGAAAAAGAGAAAAGCTTTCCTTGATGCTAGAACATGGCCCAGAAACTAACTTTTAAATAAAGACCTTATATCAACATGTTTCCTCTATAAGTGTCCCTTTCTCATAAGGTAGATTTTAGAGGGGAAGCCAGGATGGCTCAGCAGGTTAAGTGCTCACTTTGCAGCTCCAAGGACCAGGTATCAAGTCCTGGCCTCAGCCTGTACAGACCCATATGCTGAACTGGGGTGTGCTTCCCATGTGGAAGACCCCCACCCCCATTCGGCCCTTGGCTCAAGGGGGTGCCTCCCATGTGGGAGGCCCCCATCCCAGTTCGCGCACTGCACAGGCTCCGTCTACCTATATAAAATGAAACCATGTTGAAAACTGATGATGTACAACTATGGAGACTGTTCTGGGCCCTCACCCTTCTCTCTGACTATCTCTGTCTGTCTCTCTCTGTCTCTGTCAAAAACAATAAAATAAATCTTTAAAAAAAGAAGATAAATTTTAGAAAAACAAAACTATAATTATCAGTTCACCTATCTAACTTACCAACTCTTTGATAAAAGAGTCAATATCTCATTTATTTTGTAACTAGTTTTCAACACATGTACATAGCAGGTATGTAGGGATAAAATACATATTTATTAACTCATCTATTTCAAATTATTAGGTACAACATGGACTCACATGGGAGAATCTAAATATTTGAAGTTTTTTAGTTAGCTGGCTTCTGATTAATGAAAATCTTACTGTAGTCACACATGTCCTGAGAGCTTGTGGCAAAAACCAATAAACTAATGTAATTTCTGTACTATGAAGCATTAAAATGGAAAATAAAATATGAAACCCTAGTCTATCTTATAAATATGCATTCATAAAATTTTTGAAAGGTAAATTATGCAAATACTTTTTAAGGATTTTTTTTTTAAATCATGGACCATTGACCTGTTGGGCCTCAACAACTTCCTCAAAGCCATTAACATCTATTATGTAAATTTATATTTACTGAGCTAATAAAATATACATTCGTCACCCAGCAGGAAGATAATTCATCTATGGTGGCCTTACATTAATATGCCCAGATTTATTTTGCTTTTAAGAAAAGAAACCAGGGGGAAACGGATGGCTCAGCCAGTTAGGCACTTTCATTGCAGCCCTAGAGCCCAAGGAGCAAATCCTAGCCCCGGCCCATGTGGACTCATGTGCTGAACTGGGGTGTCCCTGATTCAATTCTTGCCAGGGGCCTATGCAGGAGGCTCCCGGCCCAGTTCCTGCCCTGAGCAGCCCTGTGCCCAACTGTGGAGTGAAACTATATGGAAAACTAATACTTTCAACTATGGAGACCGCTCTGGGCACTCCCCATTCTCTTTGTCTCTCTCTGTTTCTCTCTGTCAAAACAATAAAAGTAAATCTTCAAAAAAAAAGAAAAGAAAAGAAGCCAGATATATTAACTTGAAGGCTAAACTTCAATATAAGCAGGGTTGGGGTTTTTTTATTTGTTTGTTTGTTTTTTCTCGTCTCTTTTATTTTTAATATTTATAGACTTTTCAATTTGGCTGAGACAATTCATGGAAATTGAAAGTTTTTTTAAATAATGTAACTGAAATCAGAATACCTAATATAACTGCACTGCTATTGAAATATGCATGACTTGCAACTTTTTTTAATATATAGAACTAACTTTAGATTATCTGGAAGTTATGCAACAAAGTTTGAAGAAACCAATAAAAATGATGTAAAAATGATATTACTGTTACAAATCAACCATAAAGTCAATGTCAAATTCAATGCATATAAATAATGTTATCTCTAAATAATTTACTATTACATAAAAACAGTTAGTAGCACCATAGTGCTGTTAAGGATAATTTTCATTCTAACATCTTATTGAACTATTTGATTATTTAAAAATCAAGTAACTTTATTCTTTTTAATAGAAAATTAGATTATATGAAAAGTTTATAAGCCATATTGAAACTACCAAAGATAGGAAAGGATTTTTAATAGGTTTTCAATTTAAAAATTATTGGATTTATATAGTATAGGAAATCACTATATTAAATTAAATGAGATACTTTGCAATATATACATATTTTTTAATATTAAACTTAACTTAGTAACATAAAGTGCCCTTTCTGGTTTTCTGAAACAGCAATCTCATCTTCCTCTGAACATCCACAGCACAACTCCTGCCACCCTTTTACTCACAGATAAATGTCACTGAATCCTCTTATAAGGGATTTGTTCATTGCAAGGACTTCCAAAGATTGACAATTTTTTTGACTCTTAAATAAGTTCTCAGTACTCTGTCTAGCATAGTGGTTGGTAAACAATTGGTGTCTAGTAAATATTTGTGAAATTAAATCAATAACTCAAAAAAGTATGGTTTTAATAATTTACAAACACACACAAATATGCTATTTTTGATGCCTTATTATTTAGTAAAATGAGATGTATTCATTTTCAAAATAAATAAAATAAATTTGGAAATTCCATTTAGTTTATATAATAAAAGAGAGTTAGTTTTATTCTATATGATCTACAATGCACACCTATTGAAATATTGCCTACATGTGTATGTCAAAATTAGTGTGCATCAGGGACTGCAACATGAGAAAACTGTTACTATTACTCTTATCCTTCTTTAGTAACAACCACAGATTTTAGATCTTGTTATAATACTAAAATAGTGTTGAGAGCAAAATCATGTAATTTATCTGTCTTTAATATGATTACCTGTAAGAAGTAAAATCTCAATACTAAAGAAGTAGTTAAACTAAACATCTGAAATATAATTATTGTAAAATGGAAGCCAGAGAATTCCTGTCAAAGCAGAGATAATTAGATCAGAATTTTCTTTTCCATGTGATAAATTTTTTAATTTTTTTAAATTTAATGATCAAAATTAAATACCTCTTCAGTGTTTAATCCCCCATATCCCTCTTTCCCAAGCCCACAAAGATAAAAGAGAGAAGATGAAATGCAATTTTCTTCAAAACACCTCATTGTTTCCTTCTCTTTGTGTGCTCAATCTAATTTCTGAACTCCTCAGACCTGCTTTTAATAATAATAATAATAATTTGTATTAAATTTGTTGGAGTGATGTTGGTTAGTAAAATTATATATGTTTTGAGAGCATAATTCTATAATATACCAACAAAAAATAACTCTTGGATATGACAATGTGATGACAGAAATAAAGATTTTAATAGCACGATTAGAAAATAAAGTTGAAGAGAACAACCAATAAAGTAAAACAAAGAAACAAAGAATAAAAATGAAAGATGTAATATAAGAAAATTAGAGAATCAATCTAGGCACTTTAACATCCAACTGGTAAGGGTTCCAGAAAGAATGATCAGAGAGAACAAAAGGGAAAAAGTCATAAAATACATAATAAAAGAATTTCTAAGAATGTAAGAGAATGAACATCCAGTTCAGCAGGCACAATAAAAATAAACAAATGTTTAAGAACACCCTACAGCACACTTTTCAGTACTCTGGAGATGAAGAAAGATCTTAAAAGCTTTTAGAGAGAAAAATGCTTTCACAGAAAAATCCAAGAATCAAAATGGTACTTGACATGCCAAGTACCATTTTGAAATGCTTTCAAAATTCTGAGAGACAAATGAGTTTCAACCTAGAATTCAGAAACCAATCAATTAGTTAACAGTGAGGATGAAATAAACTCAGTTTTCACGTCCCAAACTTTTTTTTTTTTTTTCCAGGACCTACTGGAGAATATGTTCCAACAAAATGAGGGTTTAGGCCAAGGGAAAGAAGACATGAGATAAAGAGTACAGAGAATCCAACATAAGAGAAAATAAAGAACAAACTAAAATCAAAAGACAATCAATAGTCCCGGAGACCAATCAATTTAGTGGTCTGTAACAAAAACATTTGAAATCAACGCTTCTAAAATTGATATACCGTATAAGGCTGGATGACAACAGAGCTGGATATAAGAAAGTATTCTTTTTTTAAGAGTTGAAAAGGACATTCAATCTCTTCTACCTTCTCATTTTATAGATAACAGAGCTGAGATTCAAAAATGTAAAGTCACCCACTTTGTTGGCAGACAATAGCTTGTACTCAGAAGCTATTGCAGAGAACGCTGGATGCACACGATCAGGAAGGGATACAGGCTGCTGTCTGGAGTGAAGGGAAACTTCATAAAGCCTGCCTTTCCCCCTTTCTCATATTTAGTTTAATTTGGATGTAGGCCAAAACTGATTCCCATTTTCACAAGCAAAGATATTCTTTACAGTTCATTTCTGTCCATTTACGCTGGCATCAGAAGATTTATTTTTAGCTAAACGACTATCTAATCACTTTGCTTTTATTGCAGAGTTTTTGCAGCAGTAGCTACAAACTTTGAGTGAATTTTTGTTGTCCTTTCAAAAATAATAATTGGCTTCTCTCAATTTACAATGCATTCTTATTTTTATCCTGATGGATTTTATCACCCATAACACACATGCAGCTTTGGCAAGACTGCAAAGATTTGTTGCACACCAATAAACCCTTTCATTTGCTTTTTGTTTGAGACTGGTGAACATGTGCTGCATGAATCTGTTTCTCTTCGGAAAACCATAATTTCAACTTTTTTTATTTTAAAGCTGGGAGTTTTTTCATTGTTCAGTTCTATTTAAATTACTGTCTTACTGCATCTTCCTTTTCAAGAAAGTATTGGTGCTTAATGTGAAGATTCTGGTCTGTGTCCTAAGATTATGTATATGGGACATTTCCCTGTACTCTGTAGGCCAGGTGGATTATTTTATCTTTTATTAATAAACTAATTTTGTATTTCATCTGCCTGGAAAGAACTATTCAAAAGAAAGACAGGTGACTGAAAGTCAGCTATTGCCTTCTCTCAAGTTTTAAAATTTTATGTCATTTTTGCTATGTTTATCTTTTTTCAAGATGAGTACACTTAAAACGCATATAAGGTCATACAGTAAATTATATCTATTATTTTTATTCTTGCATTAATCTTTGAGACAACCATGATATATTAACATCTTATAATTTTGTACTTATTTTCAAAAGATATGGTTTTATTATTGCTGAGTTGTTTTTTGTTTGTTTTAAGATAATTGACTTGCATTCAAAGGGAAGCATCACTTTTTGGATCAGAAGGTGATGATTAAAACCTAAGGATAGGAAGCCAGGATGGCTCAGTGGGTTAAGTACTCACTTTGCAGCCCTAGGGACTGAGAATTGAATCCCGGCCCTGGCCTGTGTGGACCCATATGCTGAACTGGGGAGTGCCTGCAGTTCGGTTCTCACTGGGGTAAGACCCTGGCCCAGTTCCTGCCCTGCGCAGCCCCGCACTCACCTGTGGAAGAAAACTATGTGGAAAAAACCAATGATGTGCAACTATGGAGACTGTTCTGGGCCCTTCCCCTTCTCTGTGTCTCAATCTCTCTCTCCCTCTCTCTGTCAAAAACAATAAAAATAAATCTTTAAAAAGACTTAAGGATAAAATCATTTAGAATGAAGTAGAGGTCATCTTCACCTAAACTTCCATAATCTCTCATATTTCTATAGTGATTTGTAGTTTGTGAGGCATTTTCAGATATATTATCTCATTTGATCTTGACGACTACCCTATCAAGTAGATACCAGAGAGATAGATGTCTCCAGTTTGAAAATGAAAAACCTGACTCAAATTACCTACCCCAACCAAAGTTACACAGAGAATGCATGGTTGAGCTGGGTCTTAAAATTAAATACCTTGATTGTGTATTCTAGTATAAAGTAGCTGGGGTAAAACAGAACTCATACAATAAAAGTCTGTGGAAACTTATTGTTAAAAATCTATTAAAAGTCTTTGTAACTCTAGGTGACAAACTGTTAACTTTTTATCATTTGACAAAGTAAATGCCTTGAAGGGAAAAAATTATAACGGAGGGGAAGCCGGGATGGCTAAGTGGGTTAAGCGCTCACTTTGCAGTGCCAGGGACTGAGGATCGAATCCCAGCCCCGGCCCTTGTGGACCCATGTGCTGAACTAGGGAGTGCCCCCAGTTCAGTTCTCTCCCTGTCTCTGTATCTCTCTCTCAATCTCTCTCTGTCAAAAACAATAAAAAATAAATAAAAATTATAACGGGATATATCTATTGCCTAAAATAAAGAGATGACACCTAATTATATTTCTAATATATTTCCCTTTTGTAAATATAAAAATGTTTCAAAACATTAAAGAATAATCTTAATTTGAACATAAATAGTGTCTTTTCTCACTGGCCTATGTAATTAAGTGGTTTTATTTTTGAAAATTCTCATTTTGACTTATCTACTTCAATAAATATTTTACACTGTTCTAATCATAGTGTACATATTATTACATATTTTCAGTTAATGCTATATTATAAATATGTTCATGTTTTTTTATACTATTGTAAATATTATAGTGAACATATTTATAAACAGGGCCTTTTTCCTCTTATTGAAAACAAAAACAAATCTAAATAGGCCCAGTGATTCAAAAAGTGTGAATATTTAAAAGCTTATATTACAGTTTGTCATGTTGCTACTCAAAAAAAACATAAAATTTAAGAGCCATTAGCAATGTAGAAACCCACCTCTTTTAGCAAAATTCCATGTTCTCAGTTGCTCAGGCCAAAATCCTTGAAGGAACTTTTGACTCCTCTCTTTCTCTCAGCAACAAGTTCTCTCAGACCTACCTTCACAATGAACCCAAAATCTGACCATTTCTCACCACCTCTACTGCTATCTAGCCTCTCTTCAAGTTTTCCTGTGTCTAGCCTTGTACCTCACAGAGTTTATTCTCATCTTGTCTGCTGACCACAGTGCTGACAAACTGTATAGGGGAATTAAATCAGAAAGAACAATTGTGTGGCTACTGTAATAATTCAGTGACAGATAATGGTGGCTACAAACCAGGGTGATAGTACTAGAGGTCATGATAAGTGATCAGATTCTAAACATGCAAAATACATTTATAAGATAGAGTTAAAATAATATTCTATGGATAGAGTGCAATATTAGAGAAAGGCTATTGTTAGAAATATAAATGTGGGAGTTGTTGACATATGGAAAATACTTAGAATAACGAGATTGTGTAAGATCCAAGAATATGAGTGTCAATATTATTAGAGTACAGACAACAGTGAAGGAATGAGGAATAGAGCCTGAGAAGGGTAAAAGGAAAATCAATAGAGTAAAAGGAAAATCTGGGAGTTTGGTGTCCTGGGAGACAAGTGAAAAAGGAGTGAGTGATAGATCTTTAACAAATACTGATGATAGGCAAGTGATGCGAAGCTAAAAACTGAACAAGGGATTTAGTAAAGCAACCTTATGATGCTGACAAGAGTAATTTTAGTGGGATGATCAAGAGGAAACTCTGATTGAGATCAATGCAAGAGAAAGTAGAAAAAAAGAAAATATAAAGTCAATGAACACAAACCGTGATTTTGTAGAGTCTTGCTGTAGAGCAAACGAAGGCATGGATTACTAAGGGAAGAGGGATTGAAGGAAGATGTTTTTTGTTGTTTTTAAATTTTTACATATTTGGGATGCTGGGATAGCATAGTAGTTGAGCACTTACCTTGAAATCATGAGGTATAGGGATCAAATCCCACCCCCATCCCATGCAAACCCCATATACTGAACTGTGGTGCAACTGGTAACTGCTGGGATGGTGGGAAAGGCTCACTTCTGAAACTAGAGGCCCCCAGTTCTGTTCTCGCCCTGCATGGCCCCACATCCACCTGTGTGGAATGAAACCATGTCACAACTAATGATATACAACTATGAAGACTGCTCTGGGCCCTCCCCCCCACCCCACCCCCACCCTTCTTCTCTCAAACAATAAAATAAATCATTTAAAAAATAATTTTATTTTTTTATAATGAGAGAAAAACCTCACATTCATGAGTGTGTTCCAAAAGAGAATAAGAAAAATTGATTCTATGGGATGGAAGGAGTGACACACATGAGCAGATGAAAATTGGATCCTGTGCATAAGGTATAGAGATAGGCTTTAGATAGGGGCATTAAAATATATTTCTGGTTGCAGGCGAGAAAGCACAAGATATTGTGACCTACACTGATAGTAGGTAGATGGGTGTGGAAATCTGTACAGGGTCTCTTGATTTTCCAATTATTTTAGTAAGATAAGAAGCACAGAGAGAAAGATGAAGAGAATGTGTTCAGGTGTGACACAGAACAAGAAGGTGACAAATCATCTTAGGAGAGTAGGGGCATGAAAGGTCACTCAAGCAAGTCTAAAGCCAGGTACGATTGCCTGCAGACATTAAGAGTATGTTCACGGTTCATGGTCACAAATTCAAAGTAAGACCCATCCATGAAGATGTGCTTTTTTCCTCTCACCTGCATTTAGCTGCATTAGATGTGGAATGTGGGAAGTTAAATTTAAGCATAATTTTGCCAAGCAGCTACACAAGAGAAAGCAGGGAACTTTTGGGTGCCATCAATGGAGTGATCATTATGATTGACCACAGTATTTCACCAAGCTAAGAATTAAGGGGAGGACATCACGTGGTAAAGGAGAAGAGAAAGGAGCTGAGATCAATGGATTGGAGGTGTTGATAGAATTGAAAATCTCCGAAGTTGTGTTTTTAGAGGAAGGACACTGGAAAAACAAGTGGTGGTAATCAGAGCTGGATGCATGGGCTTGAGTTTCTTAAAGGTTTGTAGTTAGTTGACAATACCAAGATCTTGATCACCTCTCACAACCGGTCAATAGCTTCCAGTGGTTTACTTTTGCCCATGAAATAAAAACTACAGCCTTTACACTAGCTTCAAGACACTCCACTCTCAGCCTGTTTCTTACTGTTTGTCCTTGCACTCCACCTCAGTACCTGTCCATCCTCATCTCGTAAAATTCCTCTAATTCATTCTTCTTCAGTCACAGTGACCTCTGTGCTGCTCCTTGAGACATGTTCCTACCTTGAGGCCTTTATGCTAATTGCTCCCCCAGATTCTCCCCTCCTTCATAGTCTTTGCACAGTTGTCACCTTTTCAAAGCTACCTCTCCTGATGATTCTAATTAAGTTTATATTCCATCACAAGCCCTAATGCTTCCTACCCACTTTTCCTGCTTTCTTTTCTCCATATCATTTGCCATCCATCCAATACTATACAATAGACTTTATGTATTGCCCATCTTTTTCCCACTGAAATATGAGTTCTGTGAAGACAGAGAATTTTGTTTTCATTGCAACTGTTATCTCAGAACCTAGCATATAGTAAGGAAGTAAGGACTCAATTAATATGCATTGAATTAATGAATTTATCTTTGTTCATTGTCATCAAACTTTGCTACATTCATATATATATATATATATATATATATATATATATATATATAAATGTCACTATGCTCTTACTTAATTTTCTGACAGAATTTTAAGACTTGCCTATGTGTTCTTTGACTTTGGAAAAAGTGCCACTATAAACTTGGGAAAAATCAGTTTTCACGGTTATAAATTGTACAAATAATTTATAGAACAATATCACATAATAAAGATACAGAGATATAGTACTGATACCATATATAGAGTGGTAATACAGATTACTATCCACTATTTTAAAACTCTCCCAAGCAGCTGAGTTCTGTTCAAAAGGGTAGTTGCAGTGAACTTTTGGGTCATTTTGATTTATTAATTCTATAATTGAAATCTAAAAAGTTACGGGAGGGGCTTACCCTCCTAATTTCATGTTTCTTGAAGACTTCATAGAAATATTGGTTTTTGAGCTAACACTAGGAAAAACTGGTGATGTTACACCAAAATATTTACTTTCAATTATGAAATAAGCAAACTTAGATGAAACTTTTTCTTTCAGATTACAAATATCTCTGTTATCCACAGGCAGTTTCACATTGCTGTGCTCCAATGATAACCTATAACACCCAAAATCTATTTGAGTGATAATAATCTCAATATAGGGGATACTGGAAAAGGTCACCTTGAAAACTAAATTTGAGAGTATATAAAGTGTATTATCAAAATAAGCCTAAATCCTAAAAAAAAAAAAAAATTTCTATAAACCAATATTCTAATCTATTTACATGTTTTCTCATAGAGGTATGAGTTAGCAACTCTGAAATCACCATATACATATTGTGGGACTGAATGAATAAGTAAATATATTGCCAATAACAGGCGCCAAGTTTCTTACTGTGAAAGGAGGAAGTTACAAATAAGCAAAAGGGCAAGGATCTTATTGTAGTGTGTTGGAATGAGAGGTATCAATATAAACTTATGAATTTTAATATTAATACAGATAGATACAGAAGTATACATGCATATGTATATATAAGTGAATATACATGCATAAATTTCCTAGTTTTGCCTACTGGAAAAGCCTAAAAGCAATGATACCCTAAGAGCAATTAAAATGCCTAGCTCTCAGATTGGTTGTTTTCTAAACCTTATTCTCTAGTAAAGAAAATTAGGGCCCCTTAGAGAAGTAGTAAGTTCCAGGGCTGGGGCAGGGAAAATATAAGCTTAGACACAAGAAGCATCATTACCAAAATAGAAAAAAAAAAATTAAGTAATAAATAATAATAAAATTTAATTAAAATGCATAAAATAAAATAAATATCCATGGATTTGTACTTATATTTTAAAAATTGAACAAATAAATCAATGGGAGAGAGATTGCATCTATTCCTTGGCTTCATAGACATCTGCTGTCACTTTCTTTTTTCCTGGAGAGCATGCATTATCTTGAGGTACCTCCTAGCATTTCTTAAAAATCCATTTTAGCTCTGCTCCCAGCATCCTCTATTCTCTCATTCTCCGGGTGCTGCTAGCTCTGCTTCCTCGGTTGTACAAGGGCTGTCCGGAAAACGCAGCCATTGTCAATATAACAAGAGTGGTTACATGGCTGGAAACTTTGCAGACAGCCCTCATAGAAGGTCTTCGGGAAGCCATGGACTGGTTTTATCTGTTTGCCTCTATCCTATCCGAGCAGCGTGAACAGAACTTAGGGAGACCATTCACAATGTGGCCGGAATGGAACAAGTGAGAGGAAAGGAGTGGAGGAAGCGTGCACTCCTACTGCTATCCGTTCACATGCTGTCATTCTCCTTTGTGCTATTATTTTTCCGCCACAGCCAGAAAGTTGCTCCAGTCTCCTTTTGATTTTCTCTTAGCTTCCCCATAGTCCAGTCTTTTCCTAGCTAGTAAAGAATGGAACTTTTCCATTGCCTCAACGTTCCTATCACAGAAACAAGAATTGCCCTTATCTGATCCCTGACTTCACGTACAAAGGCTAAAATCTGCCATAGCTAGAGATTCGCACAAAGGTATTCTCGGCCCAGATCCCTTCTGCGGGAGCTCTCATTAGAACAGCATGTCATTAGAACACCTTAGAAGGCATGTCATTTAGCAGAACAGAACGAAAAACAACTGTAGGGTGCTCAATCGAGTGGCTTAATGGTATTATACAAAGACAGATGACTGTCAAGTGACTAATGAGCCTGAGGAAATACAGGCAATGTGAGGTGCAGGCCCTAGCAAGGCCAAGGGGTACAAAGGGAGTCATTTTTGCTTGTGTCCCAAAGAATGGCAAGCTGATCACTAGAAGGAGAAAGCCACCATTTCACACAAATATCGATTTCCACGAGCATCCAAATGGCTGGCATTAGACCAATAGCCAGCACCAACAGATTGTCAGACTAGCCAGCCATGTCTCTCAGCCAAAAACAAGAATCGAAGAGACTTGTTTCTCATTTTCTTTCTAATCAAACAGCATATTAAAGTTTTTCCACAAAAGTAAAAGGCACATTGCTGAAAAGAATCAATGTTATCTGTTTTTGTGGCACCCAATGCCATGTTAAACAGTGTAAAATCCTTCTGCCTTCTGAAAAAGGAACACTGTTTCTTTTCACACTGCCCATGTTCACAGAGCAATCTCTATCCAGAAGCAGGATTAAAATGGTTCACACTTGAGTTCCCGGTCCACGACATTATGTTTAACACCAAGTTCATGTTTTCCCAAGAAAAGAGCATAGAAATTCTTCCAAAATTCAAGAAGATAGCATTTTTTAAAAGCTGGCCACAACTAGTATAAACCGTCAAACAATTACATTTTGCCTGTTCTGTAGTGTCATTATTTTTGTAAGGTCACTCATAAAATTACTAATCCAAAAATGTCAGCTTCGTGCTGAATTATGATGCTCGAACTCCAGAGGCTATGATGCTTCACGTTCCTGACAGCTGGTTCTTTTGTCTACTACCTAACATCGACCCACTGGATAAGCACGGATGTGGATTTCAGATCACTGTGAGTCATATCATAAGACATATAGTCTTCAAGAATATAAAGGGATTTAGGTCTTCATTTTATGCTTCTTCAACTATGTTGTGCAGAGGTAGGCAGATGGTCTTTTATAGCAAAATGACTATTATCTATACGGTATCTTCTGTTATCAGACATTTTACTCTATGTCCTTTGACGAAAATAATAGGAGCTGTTAAAAATGGATGTTCTCACACCTTGAATGCGTGGTCAGATCAGAATTGCATTGATTTCTTGACGAACTGCCAAATCAGAGAGCAGATAACATACAAACTTCCAAATTAGTATGAAGTTAGATCCTGTTGCCAACATGAAAATGACATTTCTAGTCTGGTTACATTTATGGCTTCATCAAACAAATATAGCTCCACAGCAATGCACTGTCGGGTATAAGTGACTTATGTTCCAAGTGGCCCTTCAGAGCAGATGCTGTGTGTTGTTCTGCATTGAGAGTTCAAGCCCTAGCATCCCTAGTGCAAATGTTTGTTATCCAACACATTTTTTACTCTATTTCTGTGAAATAAGAAACTACTACATGTACAAATATAGTCCCATCAAAAAATATGTATCTTCAATAATCTTCAAGAACATTACTGCTCAGCTTCTTTTGGAAAATTCTATCCTTTCAAAATGCATGTTCAGGCCTTCTCCCTTTGCCAGGGGGGTCATTTCTTACATTGACCATTTTTTACATGGATCAGTAGAATAATACTGTATACCCCTCGGTGCTTCCTGGCAACAGCCATTCAGTTCTTTATCACTCTCATCTTGACACTAATTATCTGCATAAAGTCAAAGTTCACAGACTCTATCCCTGACTCAACATTTCACCAAAATATTTTAATATGCTATTTCTCCTAGATTATCTCATGTATGTCAAAATACCATTCTCACCATCCAAAATGGCTTCCTTCCTACAATGTCCTCCTTCTCCCTAGTGCTTGTCCTGAAGTTCTTTAAAAAGGATGATTGAATTCCTCTTTCGCTTTTGGAAAATCAAATTTTAGGCGAGTCTTTATGATAATAATAGTGATTATTTACTATTATTTTTGTTGTTGTTGTTGTTGTTGTTATATGAATGCTTAGTATGTTCCAGACAATGAGCCAAGCACTTTGCATATTATTTAATACAACATAAAGAAAGTCTTAATATTATTTCAACTTTACAAATAAGGGGCCTAAGATTTATTGAATTGAAATGCTTTGCAGAGACAATAGAGCTAGTAAGACGCAGCAGCATGGTTACAGACCAGATATGAGTGACTCCAGGGCCCCATAGGGCACCACACACCCTTTTCTAGCCCTTCCACTGTCAGCCTCTCATCCTGCTGTCCCTGACGCCTTGGATATTGTGGCCCTTGGAAGCCTGCTGTCATCATTTCAATGAATTCTTCAGTACCATCACCTAAATCTGCAGTGATTATTTTATTATCTGACTTCTCTGTCTCTAGGGTTGAGACACTACAAGTTTCAGGCACATTTTTTACCATTCTGGTAAAAATATACCTTATCAGTACTAATATAGCTTCTTTCTAAGGTAAAAGAGAAACCCTGTTTTACCTGCACGTTGGCTATAATGTAGTGTCCTATACGGACATTGTTCTCTCCATCACCAATAATGAAAGCAGAATTTTAAAAGGTCAAGTATCAGTCTCAAAAAAATAAAAAATAATAATCAGGGGAAGCCAGGATGCCTCAGCGGATTAAGCACTCACTTTGCAGCCCCAGGGACGGAGGATTGAACCCCAGCCCCAGCCTGTGCGGACTCATATGCTGAACTGGGGTGTGCTTCCCATGCAGGAGCCCCCAGTTTGGTTCTTGCCCCCCATTTTGGCCCCTGGCTCGAGGGGTTGTGCCTCCCATGCAGGAGGCCTCTGGCCTGGTTCCTGTCCTGTGCAGCCCCCACCCATCTGTGTGGGGAAACAACCATGTCAAAAGCTGATAGCATACAACTATGGAGTCTGCTCTGGGCCCTCCCCTTTCCCTCTGTCTCTCTTTGTCTCTGTCAAAAACAATAAAATAAATCTTTTAAAAATCAATAGCATCTTATAATACCACATCTGGGAGAAATATTTCCTGAATGTACCTCAGCCCTGTGACTTTGCATATAAGCTAGTGCCTTCTGATCATTTGCTACGACCTCACACTCACTAGAAAACAGAATATATAAACACCTGTGCAATTTGTTACCCAAAAGACTGTGTAAAGCACTTACCAATGGCCCCACCTCCTAAAGCCATCACACTAGGGGGTAGAGTTTCAATGTATAAATTTGCAAGAGACACAAACATTCAGTCCCTAACAGTCCCTGATAAGTAACAAAGCCTTGTCTCACAGGAAACACAAGTCTCTGACTGTGGATCTATACCAGGGATTCCCAACCCCGTGGCCCGCGGCCCGATTTGTGTGCGCCCGCCATTATGTGACTGCATCAGAAGTTTCCCATAAACACTAAGTAAAACTATAATTTATTTTTATACATTGGTTAGAATTTTAAAATATTGTTTGAGTATCTACACAGGTTTATTCTATTCATGGGTATGTTTGCGATATCGTATGTATGAGTTTTTCCCTAGCTGTCGCCTTTGTCCATGTCGCGTCTTGTGTAGCCGCTGCGCTCTTTAAACTCTCCTCCACCCACCGGGAGACGCCAAGTTGCCATTTTGATTGTGGTTGTTGGACTGATCGGGTCGTGACGGTTAGCTAGGATCACAGTGTTTTGATATATTCGATTTTAAATGAACTAAAAGCAAGGTAGGTAATTTATTATGATGGTGGCAATTTGATATGATATTGTAGTTCTATAACTATTTTTATTTTTATTTTTTTAGTCCTAAAATGAGTGGACCAAATAAGAGAAAACGAACCTATCATTTTAACACAGACTGGGAGGAATCAGATTGTTTCATTAATTTAAAAGGTAAATGCGTTTGCCTGTTGTGTGGCAGTAGTATTGCAGTGCTGAAAAAACATAATGTTGAACGTTACTTTCAGACACGTAATACCACTTTTGATATGAATTATCCACTTAAATCTGAAGTAATAAAGAAAAAAATAAATCAACTAAAATTAAGTTTAACTACTCAACAGACTGTTTTCACTAGACATGTGGAAAAATCTAAAAAGGCAACCATTGCTTCTTTCAAAATTTCTCACATGCTCGCAAAGAAGAAAAAACCTTTCCAGGATGGTGAATTGTTCAAAGAAGCCTTTCTGACTGCTGCCGATTGTTTGTTTGAGGAATATTCTAACAAGCGTGAGATTATGTTGACGATACAAGACCTACAGTTGTCAAATAACACAGTCACAAGAAGAATACATGCAATTTCAAAAGACTTGCAAACTCAGTTAAAGACTGACTTGGAAATATGTGACTGCTTCTCTCTGCAATTTCACAAGTCAACAGATATATCATACACCGCAGAGTTGGCAGTTATGGTGAGAATGGTATTTAGTCACTTCACAGTAAAAGAGGAGCTGTTGCGAACATTACCAATGAAAGGACAGACAAGAGATGAGGATATTTATAAAACTTTCAGAACATACGCCAGGTCGATAAACATGCCTTTGCATAAGTTGTCTGCGATAACTACCGATGGGGCACCAGCAATGGTTGGTAAAAACAAAGGATTTATTGCCCTTTGCAGGAAAGATGAATCATTTTCAAACTTTATGTCCTACCACTGTATTATCCATCAGGAAGCTTTGT
>PVKE010029739.1:0-20051 GCA_004027555.1 Craseonycteris thonglongyai | reverse complement strand
TCTGGAGGATGAAAATTCTAGACTAAACTACAAAAAGCCACTTAGCTATGTAAGGTCTACTAAGGGCAATCAAGAAAATCTGAATAAGAAAGTTAAGACTGTGATGTCAGTCTTTGGAGCCAACCCACCACAGATGAAACATTCTCTCTCTCTCTCTCTCTCTCTCTCTCTCTCTCTCTCTCTCTCTCTCTCTCTCTCTCT
The DNA here is from genome assembly GCA_004027555.1 of Craseonycteris thonglongyai. NCBI lineage: Eukaryota > Metazoa > Chordata > Mammalia > Chiroptera > Craseonycteridae > Craseonycteris > Craseonycteris thonglongyai. The sequence goes on along the minus strand of PVKE010029739.1, from coordinate 19,850 downwards.
CTCTCCTCACTCACTCACCTATTGCCTCAGTCTCACAAGCTCTCTGCATTTACTCTAAGAGTCACAGCTTCTTTGCAGCTCTGTGGATTCAGTTTGCATACCCTGCTGTAGATATCCTGGGACAGGATGGTCCAGAACTGCTCTAACACCAGGAGGCCCAAGATCTGCTTCATGGGGTTCATTTCAGATCAAAGCCACCCACCCAATGGCAAAGCTCCAGGACCCACCTAGGAGTTTTCCAGGGAGAGAAATGGCATTACCCACAGAAGTGCAGTGGGAGGCCTCCACACTTGGCATTTGGTAGAGCAGGAGCAGTTCCCAGCTCCAGGCACAGAAATGCCTCTGGTTCATAATCAGGAGCCCTTTTTGCTCCTGGGAGCCCCAGCCAGATGCCATGATTGGAGTCCTGGAACACCTTGGCCCTGAAACCAGCTTCCACTGATGATGAAGGTGCCCAGGCACCCCTTGCAACAATAAACAGCATGTGCAGGAGTTGGTGTGATGGGGGCTACAAATCCCACATGATCACAGGCAGCACTCCCCTCTCTGTCTTGAACCCAAGCAGGACTAGATCTTGGTCCCATGCAGAAAGTACCATTATTAAAGTATGGCATCTAAAAAACAGTAGTAACTGATACTAGGTTTTTAGCAAAATGATAGCATTGCATCTGGCTGAGGTACAAGTTATCACTAACTACCTGAATGGTAAAATTTGACTCCAGGGGTGGAACCAGCAAGGAACCAATGGTAAGAAAATAGGGTCATCAGGTGAATGTAAAGACTGGAGAACCCTCTGGTGGCCAGCTGAAGGCAGAGAGGAATGCATGGTTAATTAGGCCCAAGCTCAGGTTTTTAAGAGAAGAAAATACACAGGTAACTCAAGGCCATTATGCCCCAAGAGCTGAAGACCAGAGTCATAATACTTAGGACCTTATTAAAATGCAAATTCTTGCACTCATTTGAGATCCAGTGCATCAGGGTGTCAGAATGAGGGTCCAGAAATCTGAATTTTTAACAAGCTTCCCTAGAACTTCTTCCTACACAGAAAGGTTTGAAAATCACTGGCCCCATCATAACACATTTACAGGAAGTCAATGTGGACCCTGAAAAGAAAGATTCACTTGATGTAAACCCCAAGAATTAATTTATATGCTGACATGAATTACCCATGGTCCAAATTTTATAAATAATAAGAGCCTAGTTACCATTTGTTGACAGGGACTTTTTGCATACTCTGTGCAAGAATAATGTCAGATTGAACCCTCCACTTCCTGCACTATACCTTGTTTGTTTACATCAGTGGTTCCCAACCTTGTTCACACCAGGGACTGGTTTCATGGAAGACAATTTTTCCATAAAAGGGGATTGGAGGGGGGGGAGGGGAGGATGATTTCAGGATGATTCAAGCACATTACACTTATTGTGCACTTTATTTCTATTATTATTACATTGTAATATATAATGAAATAATTATACAATCCCACATAATGTAGAATCAGTGCTAGCATCACCACCTCGGCTCCACCTCAGATCATCAGGCAATAGATTCTGATGAGTACACAACCTAGATCCCTATCATGCAGAGTTCACAATAGGATCCATGCTCCTAAGAGAATCTGAAGTCACTGCTGATATCACAGGAGGTGGAGCTCAGGTGATAATGAGAGTGATGGGCGATGGCTATAAATATAGATGAAGCATCACTAGCTCACCTGCTGCTCACCTCCTGCTGGTGTCCCTATTTCTAACAGGCCTCGGACCACTACCAATCTGCAGCCTAGGGTTTGGAGGGCCCTGGTTTATGCCATCTGAGTCAACCATTACAGGGAAACCCTGGTTTCCTCCTTCCATCAAGGACTGAGACCTGCCCTAGCCAATCAAAACTGCATACTTTGCATACCTCATTTAGATAAAGAAGACCTTATTAAGAAACTGGATGAGAACTTTTGCATTAAAAGATGATCTCTTCTTTGTCTGTGAAACAAAATTTAAGCTGCTACGTGAGTCTGTGTCTCCCAATCTGTAGCTCCTTTATACTCAAATAAATGACTTTTAGTCTTTATTAGAGTCTAAAATTTACTTTGGTTTACATTCCCACCCACTCCAGTTGTTATAGGGCTGATGGGAGAGAAGCCCTGGCTAAGATCAAGAACATGATACGTCCCACCCAATCCACAGAGATCTAAAAGCTTTAGGACCGGAAATGGTTCCCGTCCAAAATGGCTTGAGGCCTGGAGGGGACCAAGGAAAGCCACACCCATTCCACGTCAGCATCCTATGGGCCCACGCGGCGGGGCGGGAGGCATGCAGCCTGCCGGGAGTTGTAGTCTGCTGCGCAGCCGCGCGCCTGCGCTCTGGGCACTGGACCGGGTGAGCTGGGCGAGCTGTGGGCGCCGAGGCGGTGAGTCCCGGAGCGTCCGGAGGGCGTGGCCGTCCCTAGGGCGCGGGGAGTGGGGCTCCCATCCTTTTGGACTACACGAATTGGCCGCTTCCAGCCCTGCCTGGGCGGCAGGCGTCGGTAGGAACGGTGGGCTGCGAGCCCCTCTCCCGCCCGGGACCCCGTCGCCGCTCCTTGCGACCCGGCTGGGCCTTCACGGGGGTCCTCCGGGGTTGGGCGCGCCCCTACAGGAAGCCGGACTACTATGACTGGGAGCGCGCTGAACCCGCGCCCTCGTCACCGGCATCCGTTTTTAAACGGACTTTTAGACGTTTCGGGACTTGTCCCCCTAACCTTTCCCCTAGTGCCCTCTTTTCACCGCGCCCCGTGCCTCTTTTCTCGCGCCTCTTTATCCACGGGCCCTGTGAGAGCGGGTTCATTCAGGAGGTTTTGTGGAGAAACCATGAGCCCTCAGGGGAAGTGAATTTTGCATCCGGAAGGGCCGCCTGAGGAAAATCCGGAGGGTCAATTGCCTGGGAGAAGTGGGGGAAGGTTTGGGTCAGTCAGGGGATGGCTTCCCAGCTGTGAGGCTGGAGCACATGAAAGGTGGGTCCTCTGCCAAAACCGGCTCAGTTTCTGGATGCCCTCTAGCGGCGGTTAGGTGCCTAGAAAGGAGAATAGATGCTTCCTAGGAATAAGTCCTCGCCAGCGGAGCAATCTTTCTGGGGCACTCCCTCAGTGCCAGGCACTACTGTTCCTTTTCCATGCAGTTGGATCGCCACAGGCAATTTTATGAATCGAATGTTTAGAGAGAATTCTGGATGTCGTTTAAGAAACTATCCCGCAGATGAGATGAGAACAGAGTGTCATTTTTGGATGACTAGGCGGGGAGACTCATTCGTATTTTTTTTCCTTGATCCCATCCAGGAAAGAGGACAAGGTACGTTTGCTTTGTGGGCAAATGCAGAGAGAGAGAGAGAGAGCACCCATAGCACACTGTCAGGTTTTCACATGCTGGGAGACATGTGTGTGACTGCCTATGTTACCTCAGAGATTGTACTAAGAAAGTTTGGATGTTTTTACATGAACCATGGCAGGAGTCTATGGATTATAACATCATTACCATTTCCCTATGGCACCTCCTAAGCCTCAGACCCCTCATGTGTATTCAGGCATAATGCTAGTGCCCACCTCCCAACATTTGGGTGAGGGCTAAATAAACTAATACATATAGGAGGCTTGAAACAGCACCAGCATGTAGCATGCTGAACATGATAATTGTTCTTCGTTATCAGTGCAGACCAGATTCCTGATGACCTGCCCTGTGCAGTGTATTTTTTTCAGGAGAAAGCCACTTGGAATTCCATTTCAGGATGAGGGTCACCTACCTCAAATGGAGAATGAATGAATGAGGGATTGGTGAGTTGCTGACTGCCTTTGCAAGGCATGGCTCTCGCTAAGATACCTGTGATTGAAGATGACTCAGGGTTACTCAAAATTAGATGGACTTTCAGGGTTGTTCATCAGGATTGTAAATATCACTCTCCTATTTCTTCTGTGGCCTACCTATATTCAGAAACACAAGGAAATTGTTATTAGACTGGGAGTGGGGGTATAGACCACCAGATCTATAGCAGTTCATTTAAGGGAAGAGTCTTAGCCTTAGACCCAAGAAATTATAGAGCAGAGCTGTGCAATAGAACTTTCTGTTACAGTGTGTACTGAGCAAGTAAAATGTAAATAATATGAATGAGAAACTGAATTTTTATTTTTAAATAATTTAGACTTAAACTGCCACATTGTAATACTAATTACCATATTTGACAGCACAGTTCTAGAGAGTCCGTGGAAGGCCTTGAAGATTTTCTAAACTTTGAACCTGAATGCGAAATTGGATGTGTATCTGTATTTTTCTAGGAAGTGAGTCCATGGCTTTCATCAGATTCTCCAACCCTCCAAAAAGATTACAATGTGCTATTTCAAGGTTTTGGTGAAAAGTAAGCAATTAAGGGAGGTAAGGATACCCTCTGGTAACCATTGCTGTTTCTCCTTTCTCATTTGCCCCGTCCTCAGTTGTAGGTGCTTCCCCCACAAGAAATACACAAAGAAACACATTGGAATCTGAGACTTCAGGCCCCAGATAAATTGTACACAGCTGGAAGGGGGCGATGGCTGTAGCCCTGGGTTGTGCAATCCAGGCCTCCTTGAACCAGGGCTCAGTGTTTCAAGAGTATGATACTGATTCTGAAGTCTTCCGTCAGCGCTTCAGGCAGTTCCAGTACAAAGAAGCAGCCGGGCCTCATGAAGCTTTCAACAAACTGTGGGAGCTTTGCTGTCAATGGCTGAAGCCAAAGATGCGTTCTAAGGAACAAATGTTGGAGCTTCTAGTGTTGGAGCAATTTCTAACAATTCTGCCCACGGAGATAGAGACCTGGGTGAGGGAACATTGCCCAGAGAATAGAGAAAGAGTTGTGTCACTGATAGAAGACTTACAGAGAGAACTTGAGATACCAGAGCAGCAGGTGAGAAAAGACTTTGGGATTTGGGTGATAACACCAAAAGAAGTAGGAGGCACAGCTGGAACTGTAGTGGACATTTTCTGTTTATGTGCCAGGATTTCCCTGCAGTAATTTTCATATCTTTTAGTTGAGATCAGCATATATCTATATATGTCAGTGATTCTCAACTATTAAACCCAACTCTTAAAGTATTTGGTAATGTCCCTTTTATTATCCTAAAATTAAATTTATAGATAATATAACTTACTTAAACACACAAAATCAAAAACATCAGTATAATAAGTGCTCTATGGCCTGTGGACCAAATGCAGCCCAAGGCCCATTTTTATACAACCTGTGAGTTAATAATGGTTATTAGGATTGTTAAAAAGAAAAAAAGAATAGGCAACAGACCAATATGACTTAGAAAATGTAAAATATTTACTCTCTGAGTCTTTACAGAAATGTTGGCCAACCAAGTGAAGTAGAGTCTAGAAGGAATATAAAGGAAAAGGAAAGTAATTTATTATAAACTAGTAAGCATATCACTGTGCACAGAACTGGGCTTGAGTGCTCCAGAAGACCTCATGAGGTTGTGAGATGCTTGCCTCTGCTTGGATTCACTGTGAAGGCAACAGCCAAAATTTCAGTCTGGTACAGCTTAAACACTATAAACTGATTTTTGCTGCTAGCCATGTGATTTTCCAAAGTGGCAAACACCTCTTGGTGAATTTGAACAATTAGTAATATAACCTTTCTATGATTTCCAAAGTGGTGCTTTCCTAGAAAATTCCAGTCATGCTAAAATATGCAAAAAATACTTTCATGTTTATATGACAATTGTGTGAGGTTCTTGACAGGTTCTTTTTACTTACATGAATATTTGAGGGAGCACTCCAAAGTTGCTGGAGACCTGGAATGATTCTGCACTGTGTATTGTCTATACTCTCATGTATCTCTGCCCACAAAATTCAGATAGCTACCACCTGCCATCCTATCCAGAACCACCTCATGGGGGCGGTGGCCATGCCCTCTGTGCAGAGCCACTGAGTGAAGCCCGGTTGGGGCGTGCCATAGCTCAGCACAGGGCAGCATCACCATAGAAGAGGAAGTGCTTCTAGTTGGGCAGTAGGGACACTCGAGACTTGTGTGTTGATGGGGCTCTGCAGGTAACCTGCCTCAACAGGACTCTTCCGAAGTTTCCTGCCCTCAGGATGGAGTGAGTTTATGGTTTCCCTTTCCCCTCTGTCTCCTTCTTTGGCCTACCACCTAAGATTTTTGTCTCCGCGGGGTCTAATCCTGCATTGCCAGTACGGTAGCCACCAGCCAGGGGTGGCTCTTGAGCAGTAGCAATGTGGCTAGTCCAAAGTGGGGTGTGCTCTAAAGTGTATAATGCACCCCACATGCAGAAGTCTTAGGACGGAAAGTAAAGTGGGTGACATATCTCATTCATAAGAATTCAAAAATGTGAACTGAATACATTCTGGAATTGTGATATTTTAGAGGTATTCGGTAAAATCATGCATCTTAAGATTGGCTTCACCTGTTTCTTTTATTTTTCATATGGGCACTGGAAAGTTTAAATGACTCAAGTGGCTTACCTTGTATTGCTACTGGGCACTGCTGGTCAGAACTGTGAGTAACGGGTTCTGGCATTTCCCCCAGATCGATAGGCAGGACATGCTGTTGGAAGACCTGGCAGCAGTGGGAATGGCAGACATACCACCAGATATCCACCTAGAGTCACCCTCACTCCAAGCAATGGGACCTGTCCCTGATGTATCTGTGGTAGAGGACTGGATGCCACAGGCAGGGGCACAGGAGCTGAGTTATGGTGCTGCTGAGGAAGGCCAGCCCTTTCTGGACCCTGGTAAGGCTGGGCTTTTCTTTTCCTTGATTTCTGTTTGAGTATTCAGGAGTCATCCAGGGTTAGAATTGCTTAGAACAAGTTTGTCCAGCCCACGGGCCACATACTGCTCAGGATTGCCTTGATTGCAGCCCACCATAAACTTGTAAACTTTCTTAAAACATTATGAGATTCTTTTGCATTTTTTTGTTTAGCTCATCAGCTTTTGTTAGTGTTAGTGTATTTTATGTGTGTCCCAAGACAATTCTTCCTCTTCGAATGTGGCCCAGGCAAGCCAAAAGTTTGGACACCCTTGTGGAAACACCAATTACTGGGTGAAAATGGATCATTCTGAACACAGAGTAGGAGGAGGAAATGTCCCCTTCTACTCTCTAGAGCAGGGATCTCCAAACTTTTCAGCCCGCGGGCCGCATTAACTATCAAACAGCAGTTTGGGGGCCGACTACACACTCGAGGTCCAAATAAAAAAGAATCAAAACATAGATGTTGTTTTTAATTATTTATTTAATATTATTTTATTCAGAGAAAAAGGTCTCCACAGGCCGGATGAGAGGGCCTCGTGGGCCGCATCCAGCCCGCAGGCCATAGTTTGGAGACCCCTGCTCTAGAGCAAATGGGACTTGAAACCTCTTGTTAATGAGCCTGCTCAAGAAGCCCGTTTTTCTCTTCATTTTTTATATTGGGGGGTTCTGGGATGACTCAGTGGGTTGAGTGCTCACTTTGCAGCCCCAGGATCCGAGGATCAGTCCCTGCCCCAGCCCATGTGGACCCATATGTTGAACTGGGGTGTGCCCCCAATTCAGTTATTGCTGGGGCCCATGCTGGAGGCCCCCAGCCTAGTCCTTGCCCTGCATAGCCCTGCACCCACCTGTGGAGTGAAACTATGTCGAAGAGTGGTGATGTACAACTGTGGAGGCTTCTCTGGGCCCTCCACCTTCTCTCTGTCTCTGTGTGTCTCTTTCTGTCAAAGAAATAAAAATAAAGGTAGATCACTTTTTATAGTGATACATAATCTTAGATTAACTTCTTAACCATTTTTATTAATACATATACAGGTCAATGGTAATGAATGCATTCATTAGGTTGTGAAACTATCACCACCATCCATGACCATAATTTTTTATCTTGTAAAATTGAAACTCTACCCATTTAAATAATAACTGCTCATTTTTACCTACCCCCAACCCCTGACAACCACCATTCAACTTTTTATCGCTATGAATGTGACTACTCTATGCACCTTATATAAATGAAATCATAGTTATTTGTCTTTTGTGACTGACCTATTTCACTTAACATAATGTCCTCAGGGTTCATCCATGTTGTAGCATATGTCAGAATTTCCATTGTTTGAAAGGCTGAAAAATATTTCATTGTGAGTATATACTGTATTTTGCTTTTCCATTTTTCATAAATATATATTTAGGTTGCTTCTATGTTTTAGCTATCATGAATAATGCTTCTCTGAATATCTCTTTGAGACTCTGCTTTTACTTCTTTTAGGTATATAACCAGAAGTGGAATTTCTGCATCATGGTTATTCTATTTTTAATTTTTTGAGGAACCACCATGCTGTTTTCCATAGTGGGTGTGCTATTTTATATTCCCCCCAGTGGTGCACAGGCTTTCCAGTTTTGCCACATCCTTGCCAACACTTATTAGTTTCTGTTGTTTTTTTTTATAATAACATTCTGAATAGGTGTGAGATGTATCTCATTTCATTATAGTTTTGATTTTCATTTTCTAAATGTTTAGTGATGTTGAACATCTTTTCATGTATACTTGTTGACCATTTCTATATCTTCTTTGGAGAATGTCTATTCAAATCCTTTGCACATTTTTTTTAAGTTGGGTTGTTTGGTTTTTTGTTGGTGAATTTCAGTGTTCTCTCTATATTATGGATATTAAGTTCTTATCAGTTGTATGATTTGCAAATACTTCTCGCAGTCTCTGGGTTACCTTTTTATTCAGTTGATACTGTCTTTTGATGGAAAATTTTTAAATTTTTCATGAAATACTATGGTTTTTTTTTCTTGAAATACTTTTTCTTTTATTGCCTATGCTTTTCTTGTCTTATCCAAGAAATCAATTCCAAATCCAGTGTTATGAAGCTTTTGCTGTATATTCTTCTAAGAGATTTGTACTTTTAGGTCTTAATTTTAGGTCTTTTGTTCACCTTGTGTTAATTTTTGCATACGGTGTTTGAAAAGGGTCCAACTTCTTTTTTTATTTTATTTTTTGCATGTGGATATCCAGTTTTTCCAGCATCATTTCTTAAAAAAGACTTGTCTTTTCTCTATTGAATGACATTAGTAGCTTTGTTAAAAATCATTTGACCATATAAAAGGGTGTCCCAAAATTCACGCAAGATTTGAATTTTGCATCATTTGTGCAGTAAAGTGTTGCTAACGAAAAAAAAAGACAGCATGACAGCTGACAGTTCAGGATTATTAAAAATGGAGGCTACACAAAAGAACAACGCGTTTTCATTGTTGAGCAATATTTTTAAAATAATGAAGGTTTAGCATTTACAGTTTGCAATTTTCGTACAGAATTACTTCTTGCATGAATTTTGGGACACCATTATGTGAAGGTTTATTTTTGAGATCTCTAATTCCATTGGTCTCTATGTCTATCTTTATGCCAGAGCCAAACTATTTTGATTACTGTAACTTTATAGTAAGTTTTTGAAATCAAAAGTGTGAGTCATATATCTTTATTGTTCCTTTTCATGATTGTGTAGTCTATTTGGGATCTCTGGAAATTCCATATGAATTTTAAAATGTTTTTTCTGTTTCTGCAAAAAAATGTTGGGATTTTGATACAGAGTGCATTAAATCTGTAGATCACTTTGGGTAGTATTAACATATTAACAATATTAAGTATACTAATTCATGAGCCTGGGATTTATTTCCATTTATTTATGTCTACTTTTAATTTTTTATTAAAGATTTATTTTTATTGTTTTTGACAGAGAGAGAGAGAGAGATAGAGAGAGAGATACAGAGACAGAGAGAAGGGGGAGGGCCCAGAACAGTCTCCACAGTTGTGCATCATTGGTTTTTCCATGGTTTCATTCCACAGGTGGGTGCAGGGCTGCACAGGGCAGGAACCGGGCTGGGGTCTCACCCCAGTGAGAACCGAACTGGGGGCACTCCCCAGCTCAGCATATGGGTCTGCAGGGGCCAGGGCCAGGATTCGATCCTCGGTCCCCAGGGCTGCGAAGTGAGCGCTTAACCTACTGAGCCATCCCAGCTTCCCCTACTTTTAATTTTTTTACCATGTTTTTTTTTTTTATTTTTTTTATTGTGTTTGACACAGAGAGAGAGAGATAGAGAGATAGAGATAGAGATAGATAGATATATAGATAGATAGATAGATAGATAGATACAGAGACAGAGAGAGAACTGAACTGAGGGCACTCCCCAGTTCAGCATATAGGTCCACACGGGCCGGGGCCGGGATTCGATCCTCGATCCCCAGGGCTTCAAAGTGAGTGCTTAACCCACTGAGCCATCCTGGCTTCCCCTACCATTGTTTTATAGTTTCTATTGTACAAATCTTTCACCTACTTATTTAAAGTTTTTTTTAACTGTTTTTTTTTATTTATTTTTATTGTTTTTGACAGAGAAAGAGATACAGAGACAGAGAGAAGGGGGAGGGCCCAGAACAGTCTCCATAGTTGCACATCACTGGTTTTTCCACATAGTTTCCTTCCACAGGTGGGTGCGGGGCTGCACAGGGCAGGAACTGGGCCAGGGTCTCACCCCGGCAAGAACTGAACTAGGAGCACTCCCCAGTTCAGCATATGGGCCCGCACAGGCCAGGGCCAGGATTCGATCCTTGGTCTACAGGACTGCAAAGCAAGCACTTAACCCACTGAGCCATCCCGGCTTCCGCAACATTTATTTTTTTAAAGATATATTTTATTGTTCTGACACACACATTTATTTTTTTTAAGATATATTTTATTGTTTTTGACACAGAGAGAGAGTCAGAGAAGGGGGAGAGCCCAGAACAGTCTCCATAATTGTGTCATTAGTTTTCAACATGGTTTCATTCCACACAGGTGGGTGGGGGCCTCCTGAGTGGGAAGCATGCCCCCATGAGCTGGGAACTGAACCAGGGAGCCTCCCACATGGAAGGCTCGCCCCAGGGAGAACCAACTAGAGGCACACCCTAGTTCAGCATATGAGTCCTCACAGGCCGGGACCAGGACTGAGACTTGGTCCTCAGACCCCAGGCCCCAGGCCTGCAAAGTGAGCACTTAACCCGCTGAGCCATCCTGGCTTCCCCTACTTGTTTAAGTTAATTCCTAGGTGTTTATTTTTTTATGCTATTGTAAATGGAATTGTCATAATTTCCAGAATTGTTCATTATTAGTATATAGAAATGGAACAGATTTTTGCATGTTCATTTTATATTTGGTAGGTACTTTGCTGAATTCATTTCATAATTCTAAGTTTTTTTAAATAGAATCTTTAGGGTTTTCATTAGATTGTATTATCTGCCAATAGAGATCATTTTACTTCTTTCTTTCCAGTTTCAATGCCTTTTATTTCTTTTTGTTGCGTAATTGCTCCTAGAACTTCCAGTACTAGATTGAATAGAAGTGGTCACAGCAGGCATTCTGACCTTCCTACAAAGCTTTCAGTCTTTCACCATTGAGTATGATGTTCAATGTAGGTTTTTCTTATATGGCTTTTATTATGTGAAGGTAATGTCCTTCTATTCCTGTTGAGTGTTTTCGTCATCAAAGGTTGTTGAAATTTTGTCAAATGCTTTTTCTGTGTCAATTGATATGAGCATATTTTTTATTCATCATTCTCTTAATGTGATATATTAACATTGATTAATTTTTATATGTTGGAACATCTTTGAAATACAACTTCGCCATGGTGTATAATCCTTTTAATATGCTCCTGCATTTAGTTTGCTAATATTTTGTTGAGAATTTTTACATCAGTGTTCATAAGGGATATTAGTGTGTTGTTTTGCAATACCACTTCATCATGGTGTATAATCCTTTCAATATGCTCCTGCATTTAGTTTGCTAATATTTTGTTGAGGATTTTTGTGTCAGTATTCATAAGAGATATTAGTGTGTGATTTTCTTACAGTGTCTTTTTCTGGCTTTGTTATTATGGTAATGATAGCCTCACACAATGAGTTAGGAAATGTTTCTTCCTCTTTGAATTTTTTTTTTTGAAGTTTGAGAAGCATTGCTATTAGTTTTTCTCTAATTTTTTTATAAAATCCGCGAGGGAAACCAGGGCTATTCTTTGTCAGATTTTTGATTACTGATTCAATCTCCTTACTAATTCTAGGTCTATTAATATTTTACTGTTACTTTCTGATTTAGTCTTGGTAGGTTCTGTGTTTCTAGTACCTAATTTGTCCGTTTTATCTAGGTTATCCAATTTGCTGACATACAATTTTTCATAGTACTCTCATGATCCTTTTTAGTTATGTAAAATAATTGGTATTAATAATATCCCCACGTTGATTTTGATTTTACTAATTTTAGCCTTCTCTTTTTTTAGTCCATCTAGCTGAAATGTTTATCAACTTTGTTGATCTTTTCAAAGAACCCACTTTTAGTTTCATTGATTTTTTTCTATTTTTTCTAGCCTTTATTTTATTTATCTCTGCCTAATATTTATTATTTCCTTTTTTCTGCCAGCTTTGGGTTTATTTTTCTTTTCTTAGTTTTATAAGTTTTAAAATATCATTGTTTTCAGATCACTCTTGTTTAATAATGTAAGTATTTATAGCTATAAATTCCTCCCTTAGTATTCCATTCACCATATCCCATAAGTTTTAGTATGTTGTGTTTTCATTTTCACTTATTTTTAAGTATTTCCTAATTAACCTTGTGATTCCATTTATGGTCCATTTACATTTAAAGTAATTACTCATAGGAAAGAACTTTTGTCATTTTGCTATTTGTTTTCCATGTGCCTTTTAGCTTTTTTGTACCTTATTTCCTGCATTACCGTACTCTCTTCACTTGTGTTTAGTTGATGTTTGTTTTTTTATTGTACCGAAATGCTCAGATTCCTTTATCATGTCTTTTTGCATCTATTCTATGGCTATTTTCTTTGAGGATACCATGGAGATTACATTAAATAGCCTGAAGCTATAACACTCTTAATTTGAATTCTTTTAAAGATTCATTTTGGGTGAAGCTGGGATGGCTCAGGGGGTTAAACGCTCGCTTTGAAGCCCCAGAGCCCGAGGATAGAATCCTGGCCCCTAGGATAGAATCCTGGCCCCAACCCAGGCAGACCATATGCTGAACTGGGATGTGCACCCAGTTCAGTTCTTGCTCGGGTCTATTGGGGAGGCTTCTGGTCCAGTTCCTGCCCTGATCAGCCCCGCACCCATCTGTGGAGTGAAACTACATGGAAATCTAACGCTGTCAACTGCGGAGACTGCTCTGGACCCTGCCCCTTCTCTCTGTCTCTCTCTGTCTGTCTGTCTCTCTCTCTGTCAAAAAGCAATAAAAATAAATCTTTAAAGATTTATTTTATTGTTTTGAAAGAAGGTGAGAGAGAGAGAAGGGGAGAGAACCCAGAGCAGTCTCCATAATTGTTGTAACATAGTTTCATTCCACACAGGTGGATACGGGGCTGCACAGGGCAGGAACCAAGCTTGGGGATTTCCTGCATGGGAAGCGAGAACATTCACCACCATCCCGGTGGTTACCAGCATATGGGTTTGCACAGGCCAGGGCCAGGATTCAATCCCCAGACCTCATGGTTGCAAGGCAAGTGCTCAGTCTGCCAAGCTATCCTGACATCCCCTAATTTGATTTTTTTTAAGATTTGTTTTATTGTTTTGAGAGAAGGTGAGAGAGAGAGAAAGGAGGGCCCAGAGCAGTCTTCATAGTTGTACATCATTGGTTATGACATAGTTTCATTCTGCACAGGTGAATGTGGGGCTGTGAGAGGCAGGAATCGAACTGGAGTCCTCCCTCATGGGAGGTGAAAACCTTTGTTTCCATTTTGTCTGTTACCAGTTGCACAACAGTTCAGTATTTGGGTTTTCATGGGCCGGGGCCAGGATTCAATCACCGGACCATGAGGTTGCAAGGCAAGGGTTCAATCTGCTGAGGTATCCCAGCATCCCCTCTAATTTGAATTTGTAACACCTTAACTACAATAACATCCAGAAACTTCACTCCTTTACAGCTCCATCCCCACTCCTTTCAGTTGTTAATGTTGCAGAATTATATCTATACATTATGTGCCCCAAAACATAAACTAATAATTATTTTAATGCATTGGTCTCTTATATAGAAAAGAAATTGTAGAGTTACAAACAAGTTACAATTGTGCTAGCTTTTAAACTAATAGTTGTGTTTTTCAAAGTGTATTAGTCACTTAAATCATGTAGAAAACAAAAAGTAGAATTATAAACAATTATAAACCATTGTTACAATAGTACTAGCTTTTATAATTGCTCATGTATTTACCTTTATTGAGATTCTTATTTCTTCATATGGCTTTAAGTTAGTGTCTAATGTCCTTTTTTATTTTATCCTGCAGGAATCCCTTGAGCTTTTCTTGAAGGGCAGGTCTAGTGGTAATGACAACTTCTGCTTTTGTTTATCTGGGAATGTCTTAATTTCTACCTTACTTTTGAGGGACTAGTTTTGCTAGATATAGGATTCTTGGTTGACAGTTTATTTCTTTTAGCATGTTGAATATATCACCCCACTGCCTTCTGATGAGAAATCTGCTTATTTTCTAAATAAGGTTCCCTTGTATATAATGAGTCTCTTCTCTTTGCTGCTTTCAAGATTCTCTGTCTTTGGCTTTTCAGAGTTTGATTATAATGTGTCTTGATGTGAGTCTCTTGAGTTCATCTTACTTGGAGTTTGTTGAACTTCTTGAATGTTTCTATTTGTGTTTTTCATAAAATTTAGGAAGTTTTCAGCCATTATATCTTCAAATATTAGCTAGTAATACTTAATTATGTCTTTCTTCGTCCTGTTTGAAAAAAGTATCTGAGGAACTGGTTTAGAAAACTAGGATTTTTGAGGAGTACACTAACCATTTGACTTCCCCAGGGTACTGTTCTACCCTAGATCCTGAACTTTCCAGCTTCCCACTGGCCCTGCTACCTACATACTGGCTGGCTCCACCATCCAGATTGGCATGTGCCAATAACTTAACATACCCTGTTGCTAGTTTCTCCTGACAGGGATTTTGTACAATTGGTTTTATATACTGACAAAGACTTAGTATTTGAAAGCCAAGGGGCATTCTGTCAGCAACCAAATACCTCAGTTCATGTCTTAACTGTCTCTAGTTATGCCACTAAATGTGTAGACAGTTTACTACCCCCTAGATTCTCTTAATTTAGTATACACTGCAATATCTGTAAGAGAATATAGAAATGTAAAATAAGGGGAATGCCAGGATGGCGCAGCAGGTTGAGAATGTGCCTTTCAGCCACAGGGTTCAAAGGGTCCAACGATCAAGTCCCAGCCTGGCCCGTGCAGACCCATTGCTGAACTGGGGCGTGCTTCCCATGTGGGAGGCCCCTAGTTTGGTTCCCGCCCTGTGCAGCCCCACATCCACCTATTGAGTGAAACTACATTGAAACTAGTGATGTACCACTGTGAAGACTGCTCTGGGCCTTCCCCCCTTCTCTCTCTCTCTCTCTCTCTCTCAAACAATAAAATAAATCTTTAAAAAATGTAAGATAAAATGAAAATACCCCCCCAAAATTTTTCTTCATATCCATCCCTATTCCACATGTTAATTCTATTTAACAGTGTCAGGTACAGGTTCACACATAATGCCAAGTAGCACTATTGCTCATGATTTTAGTACTTTATTCTCTTTAAACACAGGAGAGTTTAGTGGATTTAACAAGGGAGAGAGAGAGAATGAATTATTCAACTAAAATATATCGGTTAGGAGGAAAGGAAGCTACCCCTTTCTCATCATTCTTCAAGTGATATATTATGCTTTTGAAAATGGTACAAGACTTATTCCATAATTTAAACATTACTTACATTTTTACTTCCTTTTTGGAAAAATGAAAACATCTTTGATATACTACATCAGGGGTGTCAAACTGGTGGCCCACAGTCCACATGCGGCCCCCGAGGTAATTTTTGTGGCCCACGATGCTCTGAAATAAAATGAAAATAGAAAAAATTGTTATGAAGAAAATAGCGCTTAGGAGATCGAGGCAATACCATACACACAATTTCCTCGTTAACCCTTTAACTCCTGAAGACAAGTATACACTTGGCCCAGTGCTTTCCCCGGGGGCCCATGGGTGTGTATAAACGTACTTACTCAGTTCCAGCGACGTTTGTAAATGTGATGTGGCCTGCGTGAATCTTGCCTGTTGCACCAAATGGCCCGTGTTTTAGTTGCGTTTGACACCCCTTTATTACATGAAGAACATCCTATTGTAGACTGAGTAGAAGAAGACATTTAAAATTAATGGAAGAAGTCAATTGATTTTATATTAAAGTTAGGAATATATTTTCTGTCAGCAATAAAGTAAAGCTGTTGGTATATATGAAATGGAAAAAATACATACATACAAAGATTCTTCATCATCATCTTTATCCATTCATCCATTGATGGACACTTAGGTTGTTTGAATATCTTGGCTATTATAAATAACACTGCCATGGACACAGGTGCATATATGTTTTCAAATTAGTATTTTATAATCTTCAGATAAATACCCAAATGAAGAATTGCTTGTTCATCTCTTTATTTTCAAAGTATTTGTATCTTTGAATCTGAAGTATGTCTCTAGTACACAGCATATAGTTGGATTTTTTTTTTATCCAATCTGATAATCTCTGCCTTTTGACTGAATTGTTTAATCCATACACATTTAATCTTACTTCTGTATTGTTGGGTTTACAACTCCATTTTACTTTGTTTTCTATGCCTCGTATCTTTTTTGTTCCTCTGTCTCTCATTTACTGTTTTGTATTAAGTAAATAATTTACTTACCATACCTTAGTGAATTTTCACTATTTTTTAAGTTATTTCCTTACTGGTTACTGTAGGGTTTATCATGTATATCGTAATTTAACATAATCAGCTTTAAATTTATACTAACTTAGTACAGTAAGACATAGAAATATTTCTTCTATATAGCTTTGTTTCCTTTTCTCCCTTTTTATGGGATTACTATCATACTTCATCAAAAATGTTACACACTCAAATAATACATTGTTATACCTATTTATATAATTTTAAGACTTTTTAGGAGCTGAGAGAAGAAAATATATATTATAGCTTTCATTATGTTAACATGGTCATTTCTGGTTTTATTCATTTTTCCTGTGGATTCATGTTACTAAAGCCGATCCTTACCTAATGACCTATCCATTTAATGACCGCTCATACTTATAACCTGTTCTCCAGCACAGGCAGCCCCTTTCTCAGTCTGTGTGAGTCTCAGGAATCCCCTTTCTCAATCTTTGTCTTATTACCACAGTCAGTTACCGTATTTTCTGGCGTATAAGACGACTGGGCGTATAAGACGATCCCCTAATTTTACAGTTAAAACATAGGTTTAGGCCTATATTCGCTGTATAAGACTACCCCCCACTTCTGAGGCTGTAGTCTTATACAGCGAATATAGGCCTAAACCTATGTTTTAACTGTAAAATTAGGGGGTCGTCGTATACGCCCGGTCGTCTTATACGCCGGAAAATACGGTATTCACTGCACAAGGTGTTTGCAATCATGCAGGATTACATATTTCATTTGTAAGTGTGGTGGTGTGTGTTATCTGTTGAAAAATACATACTCTATGGCACCATTACACACAGGACATCAGCCTTTAAGCTCCTCACTTATCGAACAGTTCCTAATTATAGGAACAAAACTTAGTTGTTAAATGAGGAGTGCCTGTAACAAGTCATTTCTTTAGCCCAATATAGCTTTGCTTTCACCCACCTCATTTGTGCTATTATTGGCAAATTCGTTAAATTTCCATGTGTTATATGCCCAATGATGCAATACAGACACATTGTTTTATACAATTGCTTTTAGAATCTTTTAAGAGGAGAAACAGAAATTTGTATTTATACTATCTTTTATAATTACATAATTACCCTTACTTGTGTCCCTTGTCTTTTCATGTGAATTCAAATGACCATTTTTTTATTGATTTTTGACAGAGAGAAACAGAGACAGGGAGAGACAGAGAGAAAGGGGAGGGCCCAGAGCAGTCTCCATACCTGACATTAGTTTTTCCATATAGTTTCACTCCACAGGTAGGCACGGGGCTGCACAGGGCAGGAACTGCGCCGGGAGCCTCCCACATAGGTCCCGGCAAGAACTGAACTGGGGGCACACCCCAGTTCAGCATGTGGGTCCACATGGGCCGGGGCCGGGATTCGATCCTTGGTCCCCCGGGCTTCAAAATGAGCGCTCAACCCGCTGAGCCATCCCAACTTTCCCCAAATGACCTTTTTTTTTTTTTTTTTTAAAGATTTAGTGTTATGAGAGAATGTGAGAGATTGAGAGAGACAGAAGAGGGGAGGGTCCAGAGCAGTCTCCATCGTTGTACATCAGTTGTTGTGACATTGTTTCATTCCATACAGGTGGATGTGGGCCATGCAGGGCTAGAACTGAACTGGGGGCCTCCCCACATGGGAGACGAGAACCTTCACCACAGGGCTTGGCAGTTATGAGTTGCACCACAGTTCAGCATATGGATATCCTGGGCTGGGGCTGGGATTCAGTCCCCAGACCTCACAGTTTCAAGGCAAGTGCTCAAACTGTTGAGCTATCCCAGCAACCCTTGTATTTCTTGTTAGGCAGGCATATCTGCTACCAATGAATTTTCTCACTCTTTGTTTTATCAGAGATGGTTTTATTTCATATTCATTTTTGAAAGCTAGCTTTTCTGGATAAAGATTCTTAGTTGACAGTTTTCATTATTCTTTGAGAACTTTGATAATGTTCTCTCTCTGTCTTCTGGCTTCCATTATTTCCAATGAAAACTTGACTTTTAATCTTATCAGGGTTCCCTTATAAGTGGCAAGTCATTTTTCTCTTGCTGTCTTTCAAGTTTATTTGGCTTTTAGGATTTTTACTGTGATATGTCTGTTTATACACCTCTGTGCTTATCCTACTTGGAATTCATTGAGCTTCCTATATTTGTAAGTTAGTGCTTTTCAATACATTTGGGAAGTTTAGGGCCATTCTCTTTTCAAATATTTTTTCTGCTTCTTTATCTCATTCCTCTCCTCTGATTCTCTCATTATATATCTGTTGTTACACTTAATGGTGCCCCACTTTTCTCTGAGGGTCCATTCATTTTTCTTTATTTCTTTTCTCTCTGTTCTTCTGATAGCAAAATCTCTGTTCATCAGTCAGTCTTAAGTCCACTAATTCTTCTCACAGTTTTAATACACTCTTGAGCCATTCTAGTGAATTTTTTATTCCAGTTATTAATATTATACTTTTCAACTCCAAAATTTCCATTTGATTATTTTGTATAATTTCTATTTATTTGTTGGTATTTTCTTTTTGATGTGATAGGATATTATCATCATAATTTACTTTACTCATGATTCCCTTTAGTTCTGGGAACATTTGTGATGGCTACATTGAAGTTTTTGTTAAATTCAGTATTTAATCGCTCTCATAGGCAAATTCTGTTGCCTGCTTTTTCTTTTTCCAGCATACATTTTATCAGTCATACTTTCCTGTCTACATGCATGTTTTATCATTTCTTTTTGCTGAAAACTGGACATTTTAAATAATACATTATAGTAAATCTGTTCCCCCTCTCCAGGGCTTGTTATTGTTAGTTCCTTGTTTGTTTCTTTGGTTAATGGCCAGATTATTCTGGTGAAGGCTCATCCACCCTACAATGTTAAGCATTTGATGTTGGCACTCATGAAGTATAGCTTTGGGTGTGCATACAATCACTCTGGAATGACAATAATTTTTGCAGAGCTTTCTTTAGCTGTCTCTTTCCCTGATCAGACCCAGCTATTAATTGCCAGCTAATTGTTGTATTATTTTCAACAATGCCCTTGAGCATAATTACCCTGTAAGCTAATCCAATCAAATTGAAACACTTTTAAAGATTTGTTTTTCCT
>PVKE010029738.1:0-20051 GCA_004027555.1 Craseonycteris thonglongyai | reverse complement strand
TAAAGGCTACAAACTGAAAAAGAAAGCACTTCCCACACACCCTTGTGTTACTTTCACTGTTAATATTTATTTATTTATTTATATTGCTTTTTGTCAGAGAAAGAGAGAGATACAGAGACAGAGACAGAGAGAGAACTGAATTGGGGGAGCTCCCAGTTCAGCATATGGTTCCGCACGGGCCGGGGCCGGGATTCGATCCCTGGTCCCCGGCGCTGCAAAGTGAGCGCTTAACCCACTGAGCCATCCCGGCTTCCCCTACTTTCACTGTTGATTTCATGCTGCCTTCAACTGCACTGAGAGTTAGCTTTACAGGTGACCGAGAAACCCACATTTTATTACCGAAGGCAAACTACCAGCTCCTGGGTACCAGTTCTTATTCCTCCCCAGAACAAGTGGCCACAGAACAATACTGATGCTATTAGTATTTGCAGTTTCACAGTTTGCCATCACTGACCCCTTTACAGACTGTTAGGTCCTGACACCAAGGAAGGGGCCTCCAGCTCATGGACAAGGGGCAGGTGGGGAGGATGGGGACCAGGGCAGGTGACAGCCCCTTCAATGTACAGTTTTCCTAAGTTTCATCATCAGTAGCACAGAATGCTGCCCTCTGTGGTCTTCTACTCAAACACGAGCCTTCTGAAGGGCAGCAGCTTTATGGGCAATTATTCCTGAGGTCATTTCCCTTCAGTAACTTGATTATCTGCCTGGAGGCCTTGTTCATAAACTGCTGTGAGGAAAATTACCAGATTATAGCACAAAGGGATGCAAACCTGCCAAGAGCCACAGGGAAAGATTGCAGCAAGCTTGTGGCAAGTGTGCCACCTAAGAGTACACCTGCCAGCTGTACAGGGAGGTCACCGCTGCCTCAGTGATACGATGCTCACACTTCCTGGCCACGAAGCCATAGCTCTGTGACATTCCTGACATGCCCAGCAGACAATAACGCTCACTGCCTCCCATGAAGATACTGCTGATAACTGCAGCAGCAAACTTGCCTCTGATCTCCTCCGGATCTTAGGAAGCAGCCAGCCAGGGGCATAAGCTCCATCTAGGAGGAGACCAGGACCAGAGAATGACCTGTCCAAGGTACTGGGATTGCAACAGGGTGAAGAGGGATGGGAATCCTTGCCCCAAGCTTCCTATAGGCTGTATGTCATTTAATTCTCACAGTCACCCAGGAGAATTTTTTAAAAAGATTGATTTTTATTGTTTGACAGAGAGACAGAAAGAGACAGAGAGAGAGAAGGGGGAGGGTCCAGAGCAATCTCCATAGTTGTATGACATTAGTTTTCCATATGATTTCACTCCACAGGTGGGCATGGGGCTGTGCCAGGCAGGAACTGGCCGGGGGCCTCCTGCATGGGCCCTGGCAAGAACTGAACTAGGGGCACACCCCAGTTCAGCACATGGGTCTGCACAGGCCAGGGCTGGGATTTGATCCTCAGACCCCACAGCTCCAAAGAGAGCACTCAACCCACTGAGCCATCCCAACCTTGCCCCCCTGCCCCTCCCCCAAGTATTTTAAAATGAGGAGGTTGGGGCTAAGAGAGGTCCCGACGGTCACATACTCAGTCTGAGTGATTATTCAAACTCAGGTCAAAGTCCCAAGCCCATCCGTACTCTCCTAGTCCTCGTGACTAAGGGCCCTAAGAGCCAAGGAGACTGGGCATCACTGCGTGGATAGCAGGACAAGAAGCTTCTTAATGAATGTCCCACCTCTATGTAAGGCCAATGGCAGCAAATGCTACCAAGGACTCCCAACCCTTGCCCCCAGAGGTCACATTCACTTCTGGAGGAAAACAAACCTCCACTTCCTGCAGCCCCTTCTCCAGCTCCCTGAAAGGCAGGCATCTCTGGCAGAGTTGCCTACGTGCCTGGCCTCACCATGCCTGGTCGCAAAGGCTCCTGGCAAGAGAGGAAACCACTGCGCCTCAGCTCCCCAGCTGTGGGAACCCCAGCTTCCTCAAAACAAACCCAAGCCCAAACCTGGACTCTCCAGTCAGAGCAGCAACTGTACTTATAAAACAAGCCAAAGTGATTTAAACGATGAGGAAACAATGGTTCCTTGAGTTCCAGGGTAGGGGGAGTTAACTTCTAAGGACCTAACACCCAAACTTTCAAATTAAAACAACTCAAGCGCAAACCTGGCTGGCCAGGTGACCACCTCCCTTATAGCCAGATGGGGCATCCCACTTGGCAGAGGACAACGAGGCCACCAAGCCCAAGTAAGACCTCTGAGTGGCCCCCTTGCTCCTCTATCCCCTAACCTGGTCCAAAGAGACGCTGGGGGAATAAGCCAGGCCTTGAAACTGGGGTGCTTCAAAGGAAGTGGGAAAACGTCTTCAGCCTAAGAAAGCAGGCCTATACCCTCTGCTTCCCATCTCACTATTTGTTTCTAATGTTTAGGGTTGAAAATCAAACTACTATGAAATTACACAGACTGAATATAGAAAAGAGTACTTATAACAGTGCCTGTTCCCTAAGGCCAAAATGCATGGTGAAGATGGTAAAGTGCCCCTGGCTGCTTCCTTGGAGCTCTTAATTTCATAGCTATCATAGCCCATTATCATAATAATGACAGGATTAATAGGAATAAATGAAAGGTATGAAATTGTATTAAATCATCAGACAAATGTCTGTTTCCACAGGATCCAGCTTCCTCCCCACTCAGTGAAGAGCACTCATCCCAAAGCCATGATCAGTGCCAGGGAGACCCCTGCTCTGAACAGGCAGAGCTGCATCCTACCAGCTGGCCCTGAACCAGGACCACACATGGGTTCCAGAATTCCAGGCAGGGCAGTGATAGGTGGAAGATCCCAGGGCCCTAACCAGGTCTCCTTGGTGATGGAAATCAGAGGGGCAGTGTTGATAGGCTGCCTCTAGAACCGGCCTCCTGCCATCTCCCCTCTTCACGCCTTCGCTCCCCACCTGGACTCTGGAGAAGGGCCTGCATAAGGTCTGGGCTGCTCTTTCCCTTGCTGCTTTCTGAGTGGTGGCAACAGGCACAACTTCCTGGTCTCCATAAATCGTGACCACTTTACCTTCCCATGAGGTCCAGGCTAACAGTGCTGACCTTGGATTTTCTTGGCAATTGAGGTAAAGAAGTTTTCATGCCTTCGATAAAAACAACTAAACACCGATATGAAGCCTGCGGCTGGGGTCTGAGCTTGGCCTGACATGTCCTGGGTGCCAGTGCCTGGTGCCCTGGTGTGCAGCATTTCTCCTATAAAGCGGACGTCAAACCTTGGCCCACGTAAGATGAGAAGTTGGTAATATACTTTGAAACTATGAAGTACTCTACTCAGGTGAGGGATTTTTATGGTTTTATTTATTTGTAGTAGAGGAGATACTTTGTAGCAGGTGCCATCAATCCCATCCATGACTAAGAAGCAACAGAATCAATGAGAATGTCCCTAGGCTGTTTTCTTCACTGAAGCCCTTGCTCCTGGACACATGACTATAACTGAATCTTGCTGTACTTAGGTAACTGGTAGACCTCTACCACCCAATAGGGCCTTCACATAGAAATACGGAGTAGCCCACATGATGCTTGGTGCGTATGCATTCTTCTGAGTAAGGTTTGGGGGAGGAATTCAAATAAAAAGTTACCATAAAATCCCAATTCCTATGTATTCATTCAAAATACACTAATAGGAAACTTGCTCTATAATCACTTATTTCATTCAGTGTGATTCAAATATCACGAGGCAGAGTATGTCTTTCTGGCAGGAATGGCAGGGCCTCCTAGTGTGGCTACATCTTCCGTAGGCCTAAAGGAAACAGTGATGAACCGAGGGCCATGTTCCTATACTGGTGGTAAAGGAGACCTTCCCCTGGAGAAAAGGAGAGGGGTGCAGACGCCCACAAGGCCACATCCTCAAATGTGCAGCTGAGCCTGTCAGCGGAGGAACTTGGGGTGCACTGCTCCTTAAATGGTTCATTCATCCATTCAATGAGTCCTCACTTGGGACCAGGCCCCATATTAGACATCAGTTATCCTGAAGGGGGCCGTCTTGTGGACAGGGCCTGACAGGTGGGGCCCGACATGGACCTGGGCTGAGGGAAGGCTTCAATGTTAACACGGTGCGCGCAGCGGGGTTTAGAACCCTCATACCCCTCTGTTCCGGCAGGTATTTAAATGAGATCATGTTGAAATGAATTCTTCTCTTTAAAATGCTATTGCTTCCATATTATTTATAACTTTTCAATGAAATTTTTTGTACTTACTCATGTAAATTTATCCATTGATAATATTTGCTCGTTATATATCAACCAAACCTCATTAATTAAATAAATCTTGCAAAAAATAAAAGGTCAAGTGTATAAACGAGAATTCTCGTTACCCGTCCTTAATGCATGGCTCAGAAAAAACAAAGATTTTCGTGATCCGTATGCAATGTGTTAAGTGTGGCTGAACTGGGTCCAAGGGATGTTAGGAGCTGCTTGGGTGGTGACTGAAGAGGCCCCTATGAGAGGTGGCAGGGAAGATCTTGGGAAGTGGGTGGGTAAACTGGACTTGGTGACAAACTGGATATGAGGAGGGAGAGAGCATGTAGGACCAAAAAGGACTGGTTTCTGCTAGCTGAAATGGACACCGGTGGGGACCATCAAGAACAAAGAGCTCCATGGGGGTGAAGATGTACTTCTGAAAAGTTACACTTGTGGTGCCTTTGAGACACCCAATGGGGAGGCACCTAGTGGTGCTGACAGGAGGGTCTAGAACGTGGGAGGGGCAGTGCAGGGGGATACAAATGTGCAAGAACAGTGGCTGAAGCATTGTCCAGGTAAGACCTCCTAGGGACAGCTGGAGCGGACTGTGAGAAGGAAGGAGGCTGCAGACCATGCCCCTTGTAACTTGCACATGTAAGGGTTGCACAGAGGAGAACAAGCCTTCAATGGGATATAGAGGACGGCCAGACAGGTGGGAGAAAAGCCAGCAGCCAAAGGCAGAGAGAGTTGAAATGGGAGAGAGTGGTCAATAGCATTAGTGCTGCTGAGAGGACAAGAAGACTTGAAAAATCTCCTAAATTTAGTAACATTTGGTTTGCCATTAATCATGGTGAACAATAGCCATTATTATGGGAACAGCACTCAAATTTCTAAAATGCTACCACATCACCAAGTTAAATGATCTGTTTTAGTTTTACAATTTTCATAGACAGTTTACAAAGTGTTTTTTTCATAAAGGTTGTCGGTTTTCAAGAGTGGCATATTTCAGGGCATGAGGAAAGGCCTTGACTAAAATATTTCTCTCTGGGCAGAAGGGCCTGTTTATGCAGCACAGATTAACCAAGGGGTTGCAGAGGCCAGGTCGTATGCCTTGCACATGTTCTGCCTCCTACATGGATAGCTTCTGGAGCAGGCCAGCAGTGTCTTTAAATTATTCTTAAAACCAAAACTTGCTATTTTGAGGGGAACATGCACACTAATGGAAGGACTATCTATTGTTGACTATTTATTGGCAACAAAGCCAAGCTCTCTAAGGAAGAAATATTTTTTTAAATATAGACATACAGTAATTATAATGAAGTTCCTGATTAATGAATTCAGATTTTGCATTTAGTTTTCAGGTCACTTCAGGGCTTTTCTGCTGTAAATATAAATCTATGTTTGGATTAGGGCAGACAAAAACAAGAGGGTTATGATATGTGCCAGAACAAAAGTTCAAAAAAACTTTTGAGACTCAAACGAGGCACTTTGCCCCATTTTCTCCTAAAGGCGCACGTCTTTCCGTCCAGGAAATGTCAACTAAGTGATCTGATAGGGCAGAAGGACGTGGCCTATTTCACAGGGCCAGCTGCTGTCCTTTTCACTCTCATAGAAACTCAGACTTGTAAAATTGGCCAACATTCTTACACCCTCCGCAAAACTGGCTGGGTGTTTTCTACTCATTGCTTCTCGAGCTGGGACAGAGCCCTCTCCTGCTCCTGTGACTTTAAAGATGATGCTGTCCCTCTGTCTGAGGCCTTCAGGTGGGCCACACTTCAGCATGCCTTTATGTGTATTGCGAGTCGAGGAGTGGGATATGACAGCCAATAAATGGTGGACAAATCTCCACCATAAAGATAAAAAAGATAAAAATGCCATAAAACACCTTAAAATGTTTTAATTTGTCTAAAGTTTAGTTAAGTGCCATAAAATATACCCCCAAACACCACATGTTCTTTAAATAGTTATTAAGGCTCTGATCTATTTAAGTAAATGTCACTTTTATAAGCATAGGGCAAGAAGCCAAACACCATGATTCATCCCTCTGCTAACACATGTGAGCACCAATTTCCTTATGCCTGTCCACAGGTCCAAACACAGCAGAGGCACGGTCCTTCCTGTGACTGATATACTGGGAACAACACACGCTGGGGGTCACAGCCTAGCCTTCAGATGGTAGGAGTGAATTACAAATGAAACCCCTGCCCACAGTGCCTCAGCTGCCTCTGCCCAGGCCATGAGGCAGGGTTTGGAGGGTGTCTGGGAATCAGAGTGAAGCAGGTGCAGTGTGTCTTTATCTGTGTGGTATAGGTGGTAGTGGTGTGTAATATCTAAAAGAGAGGAAAAAACCACCAAGAGACGGTTTTTACCATAGCCACTAGTGACTGTTAAACACAGAAGGCTCCAGAGGCCCTGGAAGTAACACGCAGAAGTCTGCTTGGTGCCCAGGGCTGTTGAGGTAGAAACCAGCAGACGTGCTCTGGTTATAGGTCTAAGGGTGTCTCTCTGGGAACTTCAAGGCTATCTCCTTTTTGAGGTTTAGCCAAGCTCTGCTCTAGGTCAGGGAAGAAGAGGGGAGGTGGAATGTGTCCAGGGAAAGTCTGGGGCTTGCTCACCAGGAGGTTCAGGTGTTACATGGTAAAGAGAGAGGGAGGGAGGAAGGAAGCCAGGGCAGGTATCCCAGGGTGGGCCAGCAACCCTGAAGACAGAGTCCTTCCTGCATCTTATGCCCCTGGGGGGCTAGGGGAAAGTTCTAATAAGGACCCTCAATCTTCACTATGCATCAGAATCCTCTGCAAAGCTCTTTTAAGGTGACATATGTTTGGCTCTACCCTAGAGAGGCTAATCCAACTGGTATGAATATCATTTTCTTTAAAGGTCCCCAGACGACCTGAGTGTGCAGCAAAGGGCAGGACCACTGATCTAAAAACTGAAAGTGAGTGGAACATTTAAAAAGTCCCCAAATTCATAATGATGATCACAGAAGTGCACCCAGCCCAGTCTAAAAACCACTCATGATTTGAGTGCTGGCAAACCAGGAAGAGAAGCAAGCACCAGATGAACTCTCCTGCCCAAACTGAACAGCGAGGCAGTCAAACAGGTGATGATGGGCAGTGTCTGTCGAGAGGAATTCTAATGAATGAAGGAGTAACTGACAGAATTAGGACAGCACCATCTGGCAATAATGATTCCAGTGGCTGTGGTATCCCTTACGAACAGATACATACAAGTCCACAGCTCAGGTACTTCGGCTGAAAATCTGAACTGGAATCAAATCCAACTCCTCACTCTATCTACAGTTTATAGCAGAGACAGCACCAAGGAAAGGTAGTAAAGCCGAAAATGTAGGAGTGCTATAGGATACACAATCCACTTTCTCCAAAAAGACAATCTGAATGGGAAAAAAAGAGAGAGGGGAATTTTAAGATTAAAACAGACTTAAAGTACTATTATCCAAATGCAATGTGTGAACTTTACTTGGATCTTAATTCAAGCAAACCAACCATAAAACTATGATTCAATTAGAAAGTCTGAGCTCCATCTAGGGTAGGGGATGTTGGGATAGCTCAGCAGGTTGAGCACTAGCCTTGCAATTGCAAGGTCTGGGGCCTAAATCTCCACCCCGGCCCATGCAAACCCATATGCTGACCTTGTGGCACAACTGATAACCACAGAGATGGCAGCAAAGATTCTCACCTCCCATGAAGGAGGCCTCAGTTTGGTTCCCACCCCACGCAGCCCCAAATCCACTTGTGTGGAATGAAACCATGTCATAACTAATGATGCGCAACTATGGAGACTGCTCTGGGCCCTCCCCCTTATCTATCTCTTTCACCTTCTCTCAAACAATAAAATAAATCTTAAAAAAAAGAAAAGATGGGGAAGCCGGGATGGCTGAGTGGGTTAAGTGCTCACTTTGCAGCGCTGGGGACTGAGGATCAAATCCCGGCCCCGGCCAGTGCGGAACCATATGCTGAACTGGGAGCTCCCCCAGTTCAGTTCTCTGTCTCTGTATCTCTCTCTCTGTCAAAAAAAAAAATAAAAAATATATATATATATATATATATTTAAAAAAAAAAAAGAAAAGAAACTCTGAGGGAAAGAGGTGAAAATCCAGAAAAAGGGGTCCAAAGGATCTGAAAGCTTCAGTACTCAAAAACCTTAAAATTGAAAAATATAATTTATACAAAACAAAATACTACTACACAGAGACTACAGTATACTACTGATTCAATACAGAGAAAAGACTAAGACCACAATATTGATGGTGAGCTCCGTGCAGGGAGATGCCCTTTTGGAGGCATCATGATTCTCTTGGTACTCACATTTCAGAGGAAGACAGATGGCCTGCCCACCCGCCCCCTACCCTCTCAGAACACCTGACGCATGCCAAGACAACATGAGCCCTCCTCGGCATGGCACTTCCATTTCTAAAATCATTGGTAACGTATGTATCTGGTCTCACCCAGGACAACAAAGTATGAGGCAGCTGGACATAAAGTGGCCCACAGTCATGCAGTTGCTTGGGAAGGAAATGATCTCAGGAAAGAGAAGCTCAATATAGCGTGCTCACCTTAAGATGAACTTATTTTATTGCTTACAGCAGGAACTGGTGTTCTTTTAAATCTGTCAGTGTATTAGTTTCGACACCTACAAGGTACAGTTTTGGCAGATAGAAAATGGCAAAACTTCTAAAGAAGGTAACACATCTGTGATACTACTTCCCTGTACTCCTCTCCAGAGCCCTAAGTTCAATGGTTAACGTACCTTTGCTGTAGTGTAATAAATAAAAGGAAATGATAAAACACTTTTCTTTGGACTGAATATAACCAGGTACCACTAGTGAAGAATGTGATGGGCCTGTCACGAGGTCCCAGAGGGGAGCCTGGGATCCATGGGGGCCTTCCCTGTGTGTGGCACTTTACTTCTGACCCCATACTTATTTTTATTTTTTTTACATACACGTTGGTTACAGCTCTTTTTTTTGGTTTCTTAGCACAAAACACATTAGAATGCAGCCAGAGAGAAGGGGATGAGGGCCAAAAGGAGGGATACGATGGAGCTGAAAGATACAGGCCTCATAAAACTGGATTCTGCATGTGTGTAGCACTGCAATGAATGGTTGTGGTTATAAATCTGATGGTTTTAAGAAAGTTAAATTATGCCCAGAAAAAGGCATAGATTTAAAGAGGCCTAGAAATACTATGTTTCAGAAATAATTGTGAAAGTTTCTTGAGGGCAAAGGTCATGCTTAGATTACATTATACACCTCCTTGTATTTAATGACCTCTCTGTGCAGTATTAAAGAAATTTCATGACTAAATTAAATTAAAAAAAAAAAAGATTAAATTTTCACCAGTGTAGATACTTGAAGGAGAGAGTTTGCATTATAAAGATGCATCCCTACAGAAGGCACTAACCTCAGGTATCATTCTGCCACTCTGTCACAGTGGCCAAGAATGAAACCATGCCCCACCTGGCAACTTAAGGTCCAATACCTAGCCCAACAAGGTCATCCTTTTTTTCCTCAATTAATTTTCTCTCCAGAGTACTGAGATAAAAAGTTCGGTGCAGAGAAGCGGGGATAGCTCAATGAGATGGGTGCTTGCCTTGCAACTGCAAAGTCCGGGAATTGAGTCCCAACTCTAGGCCATGCAAACCCATATGCTGAACTGGAGTGCACCTCCCATGTGGAAGGCCCCCAGTTCAGTTCCTGCCCTGCACGGCTCCATATCCACCTGTGGAATGAAACTATGTCAAAAACTAATGATGTACAACTATGAAGACTGCTCTAGGCCCTTCCCCTTCTCTCTGTCTCTCTCTCTCAAACAATAAAATAAATCTTAAAATTAAAAAAAAAAAAAAAAAAAAAGGTTAGAGGCCAACCTTACAGTTTTGTTGAGGAGGTAAATGAACTGGAATGCTTACACACCACTGATGGAAATATAAAATGCTCTAGTCACTTTGAAGACAGTTTGGCAGCTTCTTAAAAAGCTAAACCTTTATCTATCACATGATCTAGCCAATCTACTTTTCAATGTCACCTGCATGTGAATGTTCATAGGAGCTTTACTTATAAAAATAACCAATAACTGAAAACAACCCAAATGTTTATCAATAGCTGAATAAATAACCAAATTGTGGTATATCCCTAAAATGGACTACTACTCAGAGAAAAAAGGGAAATGAACTATTGATATATATAACAATATGAATCTCAAAATAATTATTCTAAATGTAAAAGGCCAGAATCCTCCTAAATTGTACATCTATGACTGCATTTATACAAACTATTTTTAAAAATCACAAATACTATACAGCGACAGGAAATCAACTGTTGCCTGGGGATGGGGGCAGGTGGGAGGGAGGCAGGATGAAGGAAGTACAGGGGGCCCAAGAAACTTCCATGAAAATGGTGTGTTTATCACGTGAAGGAAATTTCACAGGCATACATATGTCAAAAGCCATCAAAGTGTGAACTTTAAATATGTGCAGTTTATTATATGCAAAGTCAACCTTAATACATCTGTTTAAAAAAAAAAAGGAAGAAAAAACAAGAAATTTCATGGCCACAAGCAGTTAGGTACATTGGTTCCCACAGCTTTTAAGTTTTGTACTTAACCCCAATATTTCCGAGTTTGAAACTGAATGTAGTACAGGGTTAAACCAAGGCAGAACCAGATGCAGGCAAGACACTGTCGAAGTACTCTGATGGAAAGGTGCTGCCTCACGGAAGACACCTTGGGTGGGCTCTAAAAGGCAGAGGGCCACATCCTTAAGTATTTCAGGACACAAGCTAGATCTAGATGATTTGCTATACAGGTCTGCAGAGACAAACACATACAGCTCACATAAGGTAGAATTCTTCACCAGATGGTCACTAATCCACTCAGGTTCCCTCTCATCTGGGAGTCAATGTTTTTTAAATCATTGTAAGGTTCTGCCAGATTAGTGTTACATTATTAGCTTCTCTGCTTACTTAAATAAGAGACAACAGTCTCTGTGGCAGATTGGATTTTTCAAAAAAAGGCCATAGCAGTGTTCTGGCTCCACATCCTCTTCAGAACCTTGATACTCCTATCAAGAGGTAGCTTCTATTTCCCTTCCTCTTGTAACAGAGCAGGCCTTTGTGACTGCCCTGAATAAAAGAATGTGGCAGAAGAGATGCTGTATGACTTCTAAGACTCGGTCATTTAAAGCAAGGGGGATTTTGCCCTTCTCTCCCTTGGGACATTTGCCCTGGAATGCAGCCAGCGTGCTGTGAGGAAGTCCAGGCCACATGAAGAGGCTGCATGTGGGTTTCCGGTCACAGCCCAGTGAAAGTCTCAGCAAACAGTCACAATCAACCACCAGACACATGAGGATGGGTGGGAGCCCAAGATGGTTCTAGCCCTCCAATGCCTCAGATGAACTGATAGGAGCAGAGATGAGCTGCCCCACTGAGACCCCACACAAACCATAGATTTATGAGTTAAATAAATATTATTATTTTAAGCCATTAACTTTTGGGGTGGTATTTGTTATGTAGCAACAGATAACCAGACAAGTCTCCTTTGCCCTGGATCTAAAGAGCCCACTGGGAAAGGAAACTACAGGTGAGCCTTGAACAATGCAGGCCCGGGGTGCAAGGGAGCCCCCAGCAGCCCAAAATCTTCATGTAATGTTTAAAACTCCCTAAAAACTTGACTACCTTCGGTATGTGTGGGAGACTGGTTCTAGGATCGCCCCATCCCCCATGAAGATACCAAAATCTGCAGATTCTCAAATCTCTTATATAAAATGGTACATACCA
Source organism: Craseonycteris thonglongyai (assembly GCA_004027555.1). Classification (NCBI taxonomy): domain Eukaryota; kingdom Metazoa; phylum Chordata; class Mammalia; order Chiroptera; family Craseonycteridae; genus Craseonycteris; species Craseonycteris thonglongyai. Next base: position 8,050 of record PVKE010029738.1, on the reverse strand, counting down.
GGAAAGCTGGGATGGCTCAGTGGGTTAAGAGCTCACTTTGCAGTCCCAGAGACCAGGAATCGAATCCCGGCTCCGGCCCAGGTGGACTCATATGCTGAACTGGGGTGTGACCCCAGTTCAGTTCTTGCCGGGGCCTATGCGGGAGGCTCCTGGTCCAGTTCCTACCCTGCGCCCACCTGTGAAGTGAAACTATATGGAAAACTAATGCTGTCAACTGTGGAGACTGCTCTGGGCCCTTCCCCGTCTGTCTGTCTGTCAAAAACCAATAAAAATAAATCTTTACAATGGTATATACCAAGGCATACAGCTGGCTCTCTGCATCCAGATTCCAAATTGCATATAGAAGAGTATAGGCATTTATCAAAAAAATCTGCATAAAAGTGGACCCACACAGTTCAAACCTGTGTTGTTCAAGGGTTAACTGTAGTTTCTCTTTCCTCCTCCTTACATTATCTAATGGTTAATTACCCTTTCCATAATTATATATGAGACAGCAATAGAGCATCTTTACAAATAACCTGCTTCTACAAGAGAGGTCACCCTAAATTTCCTGAATGACCTCAGGCTAAATTCATTTGTGAAAAGCCAGAGCTTCATGTATATAATAAAATTAGCCTGTCAAATTACAATTCCTCAGTGGACCTCACATTGTTATGTTGGTATCCCATCCAAAGTGGCTGAAGCCAAGAAAAAGAACAATTTTTCATAATGTTAGAAAGTAAAGGACTGCATGCTATTTGAGATAATATATATATAAAGATGATTTGATCCAGACAATTTAATGATTATGCTTTTAGCAAAACAATAGCTTTAAAAAATGTTACTTATCTGATTTCTCTCCTATTTTCTAGCATTATTCGTAATAAAAATATCCACCTATTGGAAACTTCCTGAAGCGTCTGCAAACACTGCTGGAAAGGCAGGTTGGCTTAATAAAAGGAGCCTGGGGCTGGGTGTGTGGAGACCCAAATGTGTGATCTCAGGGCTAGCATGCCCCTTCTGATTTGCAGTTTCCTCATCTGTGAACTTGAAGCCCCAGTTCTGTATGGTTTCTAGGGACCAGCTCAGTCAAGCTTTTTCAACCCCCTGGGGTGCTGATTCAAGTGAAGTACTTCAAATTTTATCTAAGCAAACAAACTCCTGAGACAATTACCTTAAAATTAACCAAGAGCACTAGGAATCAAACAATTTTACTACATTCATCAGGTTTTCCCTATGTCGTAAGTGGGAGTAAATGGAGAAAGAATCAAAGGAAGTGAAAAAGAACCCTGAGTCAAGAGGAATGGCAAGCACCTATGGCTTTGTTAAACTCCTCAGGTCCCTCCCGCCTCTAGCACTTCTGTTGATGAAGTCACAGCAGGTACAAGAGAAACTGCTAGTGCTGTGTATATTCCATGCTCTGCTAGGAAGCTAGGTCACCATTTCTGAATATCTTCCCAAGTTTGGGGACTCTTAATATAGTTCTGAAAGATGCTCACCATGAGAAAAGTGAAAACCAGAATTTAAGAACTGATGTTATATGTAATTTCTCCACTTTCACCTGCTACAGAAAGATCTAATTGGTAGCAGTTTGGGAAGAAAACATGATTTAAAAAACTGCACACTTGGGAAAGCCAGAATGGCTTAGCGGGTTAAGCGCTCGCTCTGAAGCCCTGAGGACCGAGGATCGAATTCCGGCTCTGGCCGAGGCGGACACACATGCTGAACTGGGGTGTGCTTCCCAAATGCGGTGAGGCCCCCAGTTCAGTACAAAAAAATTAAAAATAAACAAACAAACAAATAAATAAATAATAAAAAAAACTGCACACCAAAACACTGATCAATTAATGGTAATGGTATTGATACTGAATAATTACATTTGATACCTGAACAACATGGGGGTTGGCTCTGACTGCCTACTCAGCTGAAAACCCACATATAACCTATGTTGGCCCTCACATACTTGGACTCCCAAACACCAGATGATCGCTGAACAATGCGAGTTTGAACTGAATGGGTCAGCTGAAAAAAATCCACATATAACTGGACCTGACAGTCCAAACCTACAGTAAGGGTCAAATGTAATTAAAAATTATAGCCCTGACATTCCTGGAAATAGCTGTTAATAGTTGCCGTCAAATCATGTTTAAACAGAATGTAAGAAGTACATTGTGATTCTGGGAAAACTTTGTTTCCCAGCTGCTATGTTTGGCATTAAAAGGAATCCCCTAAAAACAGGAAACAGTTCTATCACTCCACTGTAACCATTAAGGCAATTGTCTAACCTCCACTGTACACAAGAGAGGACACAGGCCCAGGAAGAAGCCATTATGTTAGCTCTTTCTATTCCCTGGTGGCTACTTGCCTGGCTGCTTTGAGCTTTCTGGATGAAGATATCATGTCATCAGGACAGAGAATGATTAGACTGCATCAGTTTTGACTGCTTCATTGTAGAGAACTTGTGAGTATTACATAAAGTATGTCCACATAAGTAAGTCCATGTGAAGAATGGGTGGGACTACAAATCTGGCCATTCTTTTTCCCTTTGTTCAAGTATATTTAAACCCTGGAACATAGTGATATTTAAACACAATAAGATCTTTCTGTATGAAACTTAGTTTGCATGCAAAGTGACAATATAAAATTTAAAAAAATGTAAACTTTCAACCTAGATTTGTTTCAGATCAAATCCCTTATCTACTGCTTGCACCTTTAAAAATTTTTTTTTTAAGTCTGGGAAGCCATTCCTGTGACTTAAGGTTCCAGTTATAGAAGAGGAAATTAAACCAACTAAGCTTTGTTTAGACTATCAGAAATTTTGAATGTATTATTTTAACTGCACTCTGTCTACTGGTAGAACTCCCAGCTTTCCTAACCCTTCCTGTTCCACCTTCCATCCCGCTCCTAACTTGAATCGCATGCAGTGACCAAAGAGAATCACAAGAACACTGAGCTTTGGGGGCCAATCTCTTCATGTGAGGAAAGCTCCCTTTATACAGAGAGTTCACTTACCCCACCAGCTTTAAAATGCTGGGAATGAGTAGTTGCCCAAGGGAGTGTGGTTAATACTAAGAGCCTGGGTTATACAGGCAGACACTAGCAAGCGTCATATGATCACTTCATACAATTTATTAAAAACTTCCTTTTCTCCGATTTATCTATAACAGTCTAATATAATATTTCAAAGAAAGTTATGAAGGACTGAGCTATTTTTATCTGTCCATTTGTTCTTACTCTACTGACACTCTTCAATACATGGGGGCACACAGTTCTGGGAGAATAAAGGATAAGTACTCTTTTGTTGTTGCTTAGTAAAAGAGGGTCAGAAAATTAAAAAAGAACCCCTTAAAAAAGCATGCTAGAGAACTTCTAAGTATGGTGAAGTGGAGGTTGACAAATCCTCTCCTAAATAAAAAACAAACATAAAACTGGACAAAATTCCCTGCCTCCCCCCAAAAAATCATTTAAGTGTTCTGGAAATCAATCAGAGGCAAATAAATTAAGAAAAATTAGTCATGAAAGAGACTAAAACTTCAGGTAAGAATAGTGGGAGTCTGGCCCTCTTGCTGAAGCTGCTCTCATCACTTACAATTTTTTTAAAAACTGGAATGCTGGGATAACTCGGTGGTTGAGTGCATCCCTCACAGTTATGAGGTCCAGGGTTTGATTCCTATGCAAACCCATATGCTGAGCTGCAGCGCAACTGCTGGCCACTGGGATGGCTCAGTGGCAAAGATTCTAGCCTCCCATGTGGGAGGCCCCCATTTCAGTTCCTGTCCCACACAGCCCCAAATCCACTTGTGTGGAATGAAACCATGTCACAACTAATGATGTTAAAATATGGAGACTGCTCTGGGCCCTCCCCACTTCTCTCTCTCAAAACAATAAAATAAACTTAAAAAATAAAACAACAACAACAAAAAAAACATAGCAATGTATGAAGCAATAATTATAACACTGTACTACTGGGCTTGTAACAATTAAATCTAGTATAGGTAACAATAGCACAAAGGAAGAGGGAAGAAATAGCAAAACTGCTGTATTTTACCAAATTAAGTCTGAAAAACCTTAAGTGAACTGTTGTAACCCCTAGAGTAGTCATTAGGAAAATAATTTCAAAAGATAGTAATATGGTAATAGTCAACTATATGATACCTATAAGAAATGCACTAGAAAAATATGTATCAGTTAACTTATTTGTAAGGCATAGTTCTTTTGAGGTTTCTACTGAAATCCTGGAGTGTTCACTAGGGTCACTCCTTTTGCTAACCTTGAACTCTAATTTTTGTCTCCCTAGTACTCTGAGAACAAAAGCTGAGCTTAAGTTTTTATTCTCTTAGGCAGCAGCTTTCTGCTAAATTTCTCTAAGCCTACCTTCACAGATTTTAGGATGTGACAAGTACCTTGAAGGCAACAACTAAGTCAAATACTGAGTTCACTACTCAGATTGTCTTTTCCCTGAGATTCTGGACCCTCAAATCTTGGCTGCCTTCACAGCTATGAATTCAAATTTTAGTCTTCCCAGTCAGTCATTCTGGAACAAGCTCTGGATCATTGCTTTCTGTTTTCCATGTACCAGGAGTTGGCAAATGGTCCAAGGGTTTTTAAAAAATGGGTAAACACGGGGCTCAAGGCATTGTGTTTTCTTTCTCTCAGTATCTGGCTCTTGCCAAATCTGTCCTGGCTACCCTTGGTTAATCCCTAACACCTTCAAAGGTGTTTGTTTTATTTTTTATATCTGAAACAATTTTTATGGTAGTTGACAGGAGAGTTTGGTCAGAGATTCTAACACAACCACAAACAGAAGTCCATGTTGAGTTTTAATTACTGGAAACATTTTACTGACTAGTCCACAAGCTTCCTGAGAACAGCTACCCTTTTATACCCTGATTTCTGCTTCAAAACCCAGCATACTACCTGGCACAGAGTTTAGTGTGTATTTGATTAGTTAATTTTTACATCAGAAAAAATTGCTAGAATGCAGGTAATAGCAAAGCACATGTAAACATCACTTCTAAACCATTCAAGCCCATCAATTTTTCTGATTTCACTAATTCTACTAAGAAACATACAATCTTTTCTTCCTCAGCCCAAGCACCAATGAGCAAATTTCTCAATAAAACTACATTCTTAACGTCTATTTGAGATTAAATTACCGTAGGCAGTACTAAAAGCTTTTGTTCATTTATTAAACTATTCTGTACTCGATTAAGTGATTTCATTATCCTTTGGATTAACTAATCCATTTCTAGGTCTGGCATTTTATCAGAAAACAATGAGATATTTTTATCCAAAAGTAAAGCTCTCTTAAATTAACCCTTAGAGTTTACTTTAGTGTACTTAGCTAGGTTTTTCCAGAACAAAAAAACAACAACACAAGTTGTTAAACATGAAATTTAGAACCCCCCAAAAAAGACTTTATTGAAAAGTATAAATTATTTTCTTCTATTAACTGGTTACTCTGTATTATCTATCTTGTATTGTTAACCCCTAAAGAAACAGTTAAGAGAACTGAAAGTAGCTGCCCCTGGGAAGCAGAAATTAGAGAGGTGATGGAATAGGGCAGTGAATTCTCACTTCTCTCTAAGCATTTAAGAATTTAATTAGAGTTAATTACATACTTAAGTTTTAATTTTAAAACATAACTGTATACAAACTGAGGTACTAATATTAAAATAAAGGGAAGACTTAATCCTTAAAGCAATAATTCTGAAGGTTGTTTACGTGTACATGCTGTGGACTTATACAGCCTTGAGGAAGTCATATTTATCCTTGTGAGGGATTTCAGTCCCACATTTGTTAACCTGACAGTAAATCAGAATGTCTAGGCCCTTTCGACCGTAAAATTCTAATATTCTAAAACATCAGTGAACATTAAGCAGCAGGGCACAATTTAAGAGAGAAAAATGTATTTGTTAGATAAAAGGCCAACCCACAAGGGCTTTTTTCATAATGGATGGTTAATGAAATTACGGTGATTAGTACAATTATTTTAGGATGACTCTTAAGAGAGTTAAAGGAAGATGATACGGGTATTAGGGAATCTATCTCTATTGATCAGACAGCTCCTACGATATAAAGCATGCACAGTCCAAGCACTGATGATGCACTTGGGGCCTAAGAGAGCAGTACGTGCTAACTGTCACGTAACAGCTCCTGCTCTGGTGAGCTAGTTAAGTGTCACAACCTGCTCTTTCCTGCAGACTGCAAGTAGTCAGAGACCAAAGGCCTGGCTCCAAACTGCTGGCTCTGAAGGATGGGTATGCTCACCCATATTCATAGCTAGATAAGGAAAGGGCTCTGGCACTTCTTATATGGCTCTTGACAAATTAAGAGCTCTATCAGATATATCTTTCAGTTTTAAAAGATTATGCACTTAAGACTATCCAATTTTAACTCACAGACCTTGAAATAAAAGAGCCAACATCCTATCTACATTTAAAGAGCAAGAACAGATATCTGTTTCACAGGAAACAGAAGCCAGACAAACAAAAAAGTCATACACAGAAGTAATCAGCCATGCAACCATTCTCGTTATGTTGACAATGGCTGGATTTTTTCCAGATAGCCCTCATGTATGTTATTATAGAAGTATCTATAGGAAGCAAGGAAGGGGGAATTGGGTTTGTAGCATAACATTGTCTAGTGTACAAAAAGGTTTTTCTCCATGTATGTTAACTATTTGGTTTTACATTATATGTCCTCCTGCATTGTAAATACCCAGTAAATGAAAAAAAAACACAAATTAACTAAAGTTCTTAAGTAACTGATTTTTGTGTTACTTTTTAAATCTTACAAAATTTACCTTAAAATCATAAAATCAGAGTATTTAAGTGGGAAGGAACCAAGAGACATTAGTTAAATCATTGATTTAATGTTTGAATTATCTCAACTTGATTATTTAATTATCTAATCAATTTGATGCTTCGCAAAGTTCTATAACCAAGGGAAGGTACATTAAATATCTAAAAATTACTCAATTTAAGTGGTAGAATAGAAAAAAATTAAAGCTTGTTAGAACACCCAATAACATAGGAGAAAACAGTAATTTAAAAATCTATTAAATGTGGTGGATTCTGGGAAATGTTTATGACTGCCTCAGTTATTCCTCCACTTTACAGAGGAGGAAACTGAGGCTCAAAAAGGCTCAGTGCTTTGCATAAGGTCATACAATAAGGGGTAGTGCTGACCTTCAAAACTTATCTGACATTTAAGTCCAAGGTCTTTTTTTTTTTTTAGAGCTTTGAATATGAAATTTTTTTTTTTTAATTTATTGTTAAATTTGATGAGGTTACATTGGTTGGTAACAATTAGACAGTTTACAGATCTATAAGTCCACATCACATCATTCATGCATCGTATTATGTGCCCATCACTCAGTATCAGTTCCCCTTCCATCACCTTATATCTAGTGCCCACTCCTACCTCCCCCCACAACTGTCCCCCCCACCCCCAGTCCAAGGTCTTAATCACTACTCTATGTGAGACTTTTTGGTCTATGGGTCACCTGTAGCGCTTGTAAAAATGCAGATTCCAGGATCTCACTTTGTATCTTCAGAATTACACATCTTTAGGGTGGGTCTCAGGAATCTGTACTTTTCCAACAATCTTCACAGGTTTCTACATACAAATTTGAGAACTCCCATCCCCAAAATGAATCTTCAATGTATCCCTTTACATTCAATATATAGGTTCACAAGTTACTCATTTCTGTCATGTGCTGAGCCTTATGATAGATGCATAAACGAGGCCAAGACAGGTCCACTGGTAAGAGCAGACAAAAGTTCAGTCTATAGGGAAAGCTGGGATGGCTCAGCGGGTTAAGCGCTCGCTTTGAAGCCCCGGAGACCAAGGATTGAAACCTGGCCCCGGGCATGCAGACCCACATGCTGAACTGGGGTGTGCCCCTAGTTCAGTTCTTGCCAGGACCTAAGTGGGAGGCTCCCGGCCCAGTTCCTGTTCTGCGCAGCCCCACGCCCACCTGTGGAGTAAAAAACTATATGGAAAAACTAATGTCAACTATGGAGACTGCTCTGGGCCCTCCCCCTTCTCTCTGTCTATCTCTGTCTCT
>PVKE010029737.1:0-20051 GCA_004027555.1 Craseonycteris thonglongyai | reverse complement strand
ATATGTATGTCTTCCTGAGAGAAGTGTCTGTTAAGGTCATCTGCCCATTTTTTAATTGGATTGCTTGTTTTTTTCTTGTTGAGTTGTACAATTTCTTTGTATATTTTTGATATTAGCCCCTTATCAGAGGCATTGTTTGCAAATATTTTCTCCCAGTTGGTTGGTTGCCTCTTTGCTTTGTTGATGGTTTCCTTTGCAGTGCAGAAGCTTTTTAGCTTAATAAGGTCCCATTTGTTTATTTGTGCTTTTATCAAGTTCTGTACTGTTGATTGGTCTTTTGAGGTTATCCAAATCATCTTGGTTCAGTTTAGGTAAACTATATGTTTCTAGAAATTTGTCCATTTCCTCTAGGTTGTCAAATTTGTTGGCATAGAGTCTTTCATAATAATCTCTTATGATTGTTTGTATTTGTGCAGCATCAGTTGTAATCTCTCCCCTATCATCCCGTATTCTGGAAATATGAGATTTTTCTCTTTGTCCTTTGGTGAGCCTAGCCAGTGCTTTGTCGATTTTATTGAGTTTTTCAAATAACCAGCTCTTTGTGGCATTAATTTTATCTATTGTTTTTCCATTCTGAATTTCATTAAGTTCTGCTTTGATTTTTATTAATTCTTTTCTTCTGCTGGCTTTGGGGGACCTCTCTTCTTCTTTTTCTAGCTCTATAAGATGAGATGTGAGGGTGTTTAATTGTAGTTTTTCTTGTTTCTTGAAATAGGCCTGTAATGATATAAATTTCCCTCTTAATACTTCTTTCACTGTGTCTCAGAAATTTTGGTTTGTCATGTTTTCATTGTCATTTGTTTCTACAAATTTTTTAATCTCTTGTTTTATTTCTTTTTTATTTCCCAGTCACTTTTTAATAGCATGTTGTTCAGTCTCCACGTATATGTCGTTCTCTCTGCACTTGATCTTTTGCAATTGATCTCTAGTTTCAATGCTTTGTGGTCAGAGAATACACTTGGTTTGATTTGGATGCCCTTAAATTTGGTGAGGTTGGACTTAAGTCCCAGGATATGGTCTATCCTTGAAAATGTTCCATGTGCACTAGAGTAAAATGTATAGCCCTTTGTTGTAGGATGGAATGACCTGTAAATGTCAATTATGTCCATTTTCTATAATGTATCATTTAAAGCTGAAATTTCCTTATTTATTTTCTTCTTGGGTGATCTGTCCAATGTTGTCAGGGGAGTGTTTAGATCCCCTACTATAATTGTATTTTTGTCAAATTCTCCTATTAGATCTGCTAGTAATTGCTTTGTAAATTTTGGTGCTTCTTGATTGGGGCCTATATATTGATGAGTGTCATGTTTTCTTGATGTATTGTCCCTTTTATCAAAATGAAATAACCATCTTTTTGTCTTTTTTTTTTTTTATCCTGATGTCTTTTTCATCAGAAATCAGTATGGCCACTCCTGCTTCTCTCTGACTGCCATTTGCCTGGAGTATTGTTTTCCATCCTTTTACCCTGAGTCTATGTTTGTCTGTGGCTGAGGTGTGGCTCTTGTAGGCAGCATATGGTTGAATTTTGTTTTTTAATCTAGTCTGCTACCCTGTGCCTCTTTATTGGTGAATTCAGTCCATTTACATTCAGGGTGATGATTGATATATGAGGATATCTTGTATCCATTTCTTCCTTTCTTTTTATTTTTTTTGTTGTCCCGACTTTTCCCCATTTATTTTGATTTCTTGATTCAAGTCGAATAGCCTCCTTCAGTATTTCTTGGAGTGCCGGTTTTGAGCTGGAGAATTCCCTCAGCTTCTGTATATCTGTAAAGGCCTTAATTCCTCCTTCATATCTAAAGGTTATATTTGCTGGATAGTTCATTCTTGGCTGGAAATTTCTCTCTTTTAATATTTTGAAGATTGGTCTCCACTCCCTCCTGGCTTGCAGAGTTTCTGCTGATAAGTCTGGTGACAGCCTGATAGGTTTTCCTTTGAAAGTTATGTTTTGTTTTTCCCTGGCAGCCTTGAGGATTCTTTCTTTGCCATTGGTTTTTGTCATCTTCAGAACAATGTGCCTTGGAGAAGATCTGCTAGGGTCTAGGTAGTTAGGGCTTCTGATTTCCTCTTGGATTTGGGGCTATAATTCTTTCCAGAGGCTAGGGAAATTTTCATCCACTATTTGTTTTAGTAGACTCTGAAAAGATTTCATCTCGCTTCCTTCTGGTACCCCTATTATTCTAATATTGTTCTTTCTGATGGAGTCAGAAAGTTCTTGTAGGGCTCTTTCATTTCTCTTGATTCTCATTTGCCTTTCTTCTTCCCTCTGTGACATTTCCGTGTTTCTATCTTCAATTTCACTCAGCCTTTCCTCTAGCTGGTCAGCCCTGTTTCCTATGCTGGTCCGTTCTTTTTTCAGCTTTCCCATGATTCCTTTCATTTCAAGAAGTTTCTTTTGATTCTGCTCTAGCATCTCAATTTTATTGGTAAAGTACTCATTTTGCTCAGAAAATTTCTTGTTGAGGTCATTTAACTGTGTCTGGGTACTTTGCCAGCATTGAGTGAGCTCTCTGAGTGTCTTGAGTATTGCAGCCCTGGATTCTGTTTCACTTAGATTTGATTCCAAGTGTGCAAGTTCCTTTATTAAAGACTGCCCCTGATCTTCTGGAGGGGCTTTGGATTCTGAGGTGTGCATTGTGTTTGATGTGGTTCTTTTTGCTTTCCGCTCCTATGAGTCTGTTTTCCTTCTGGGGGTTTGCCGGTCAGATGGGCTTCTCTTTATTTTTTCTTTTGGACTCAGTATTGGGAGAAGGAGATTTTGGGAGAGGGTTGGGGGAAGCAGACAGCTTCTGTGTCCTGGGGCACTTCAGGTTGCTGTCTTAGCTGTTAGATAGCAGGGCAGTGAAGGTGTGGCCAAGGGTAGGGGTGTGTGAGTAGGAGCTAGGGCGGGCCTGAGACACAATAGCAGATTCCACTTTCAGCAGGGGGGCTGGTGGTTTCATGCGGGCAGGGTGTAGGAGTTCCGGTCTTTCTCTCCTCTGCCTAGCTGCCCCTCCTTCAATTGTATCTGCAAGCCGCGCCTGCAGGGCAGCGCTTCGATGGGCTGGGGCTTGGCAGAGGCTGGGTCTGCCATGCAGTCATGCACGCGGGCATTGGTACCGCGGTGTCCCGGTCAGCAGCCCAATTGCGCGCACGGGCAGCAGTGCCAAGGTGGCATGGTGGGCAGGGAGCTGAAAGCCTGGTTGCGCACACCTCGCAAGCAGCGGCACCAGGGCGGCCCGGTGGATGGGACGCCAAAAGCCCTGTGTGCATAGGCCGCAGCTCGGCTGGCAGCCGCTCTATGCTCCCGGCTCTGTTGAGACAGCCGGATTCCGGCTCTGTTGAGACAGCCGGATTCACTCTAAGCACGTCTAATGCAGCTATGTCCATTCAAGCCCCAGCCCTCACTCCAAGAGCCCTGTCTTCAGAAGGCGCTCCCTCACAGTCAATCTGCTCCGTAAATCAGGGGTGTCGAGCTGTTGTGGGCTGAATCCCTGCTCTCACCCCGCCCACCAGGAAGTGCAGCCACCCTGCTCCACAGTCCCTGTTCTACTTTAGGCTCTGTGATCTGATTAGGACACTGCGTGTTGTCCCTTGAGTTCAGATGTTAAATTGTCCACAGTCTTGTGGGGCTTCCACGCTCCCTAGGTCTCAGCTTTCAGCCCGCCCTCAGTCCAGCTCCACTTTGTTTGTAGTCCCCCAATTCCCCTTTGATTTTGCCAGCCCCGGGCTGCACTCCGAGTCTCTGTCCCTGAACCGCTGCTTCCCCTTCCCTCTCCTGCTCTCCCCTTTTTCCTCTAACCTTTGGGTATTGTTCTGCGTTGTGTGGTTCTCTTAGTTGAGGTTGCTTCTCAGGGATTCCCCCGTGGATTCCACACTGTTCACAAGTTCCTTCGCAGGCACTTATCTGCATTCTCCTCTCATGCCGCCATCTTTTTTTTCCTGATGATTTTTTTAATCTATTTCTCGAAAGAATGTCTGTGGGATTTTGATGGGAATTGCATTAATTCTGTATATTGCTTTGGGTAATATGGCCATTTTACCTATGTTGATTCTTCCAATCCATGAACATGAAATAGCTTTCCATTTCTTTGTGTCTTCTTCACTTTCTTTTAATAGAATCTTACAGTGTTCTGTGTATAAGTCTTCCATATTCTTTGTTAAGTTTATTACTAAGTATTTTGTTGTTTTTGTTGTGATCAAAAATGGTATCGTTTTTCTTATTTCTTTTTCTGAAGTTTTGTTCATATATAAAAATGCTATGAATTTTTGTGCATTGATTGTGTATCCTGCAACTTTACTGTATTCATTTATTATTTCTAATAATTATCTGTTTGGTGGGGTCTTTAGGATTTTCTATATGAAGGATCATGTCATCTGCAAAAAGTGACAGTTTAACTTCTTCCTTCCCAAATTGGATTCCATTTCTTTCTTTCTTCTGCCTAATGGCCCTGGCTAGAACTTTTAGCACTATGTTGAATAGCAGTGGTGACAGGGCACATCCCTGTCTTGTTCCTGATTTTAGAAGAAAAGGTTTCAGTTTTTGCCCATTCAATATGACATTTGCTGAGGGTTTGTCATATGGCCTTTATTATATTGAGGTGCTTCCTTTCTTTTGAAGCTAGTATTATTTTTTTTATTGTTTTTGACAGAGAGCGAGAGAGAGAGAGAGAGAGAGATACAGAGACAGAAAGAACTGAACTGGGGGAGCTCCCCAATTCAGCATATGGGTCCGCACAGGCTGGGGCCAGAGCCGGGATTCGATCCTCGGTCCCCAGCTCTGCAATGTGATCACTTAATTCACTGAGCCCGGTTTCCCCGAGGTGCTTCCTTTCTATACCCATTTTATTAAATGTTTTGATTATAAACGTGTTGTATCTTGTTGAATGCTTTTTCTGCATCAATTGATTTAATCATATGGTTTTTAACTTTTATTTTGTTTATGTGGTGTATCACATTGATCGACTTCCTAATGTTGAACCATTTTTGTGCCCCTGGGGTGAATCCCACTTGATCGTGATGCACTGAGTATTCTGTTTGCTAGTACTTTGTTTAGGATTTTTGCATCAGTGTTCATCAGAGATATTGGTTTATAGTTTCTTTTTTTGTGTGATGCTTTTACAAGGCTTTGATATTAGGGTAATGTTGGCCTCATAGAGTGAGTTGGAAAGTATTGCCTCTTCTTCAATTTCTTGGAAAAGTTTGAGGAGAATAGGTGTTAGTTCCTCTTTGAATACCTGATAAAGCTCATTAGTGAGACCATTTAGTCCTGGACTCTTGCTTTAGGGGAGGTTTTAGATGATTATTTCAATTTCCTTACTGTTGATTGATTGGTCTGTTTAGATTATCCAGTTCTTCTTGATTCAGTCTAGGTAGACTATATGTTTCTAAAAACTTGTCCATTTCTTCTAGGTTGCAAAATTTGGTGGCGTATATTCGTTCATAGTATTTTTGTATGATCCTTTGTATTTCTGTGGTATCAGCTGTAATTTCCCCTTTTTCATTTCTAATTCGAATTATTTCTGTGTTTTCTCTTTTTCTCTTGATAAGCCTAGCCAGGGGTTTGTCAATTTTATTAATTTTTTCAAAGAACCAGCTTTTTGTTTCATTAAATTTTTCTATTGTTTTTCTATTCTCTATTTCATTTAGGTCTGCTTTAAGTTTTTGTTATTTTCTTCCTTCTGCTGTCTTTGGGTGTTTGTTTTTTGTCTTTTGGATTTTTTTGTTTGTTGTTGTTGTTGTTGTTGTTCTTCTTCTTCTTCTTCTTCTTCTTCTATTTCTATTTCTAGTTCTTGAAGATGTGACATTCAGTTGTTTACTTGTGATTTTCCTTGTTGCTTGAGATAGGCCTATAGTGATAAAAATTTTCCTTATTACTGCTGTCGCTACATCCCAGTAATTTTGATATGTTGATTTTTTATTGTCATTTACTTCTATGTATTTCTTAATCTCTTATTTCTTCTTCTTATATTTTAAAATATAATATTGTTTAATCTCCATGTATATGTGGTTTTTCCTGCCTTCTTTTTGTAGTTGTCTTCTAATTTCAAAGCTTTTTGGTCAGATAATACACTTGGTATGATTTCAATCTTCTTAAATTTGCTGAGGCTAGCTTTGTGTCCCAGCATGTGGTCTATTCTTGAGAATGTTCCATGTGCTCCAGAAAAGAATGTAATAGTCTTGTGTTATAGGGTGAAGTATCCTGTAATGTCAAGTATGTCCAATTGTTATAATATGTCATTTAAAGCTGCTATTTCCTTATTTATTTTATGGTTGAATGGTCTGCCCATGGCTGTCAAGGGGGTGTTTAGGTTCCCTACTATATTTGTGTTTCTAACAGTTTCTTCTTTTAGATCTGTTAGTAGGTGTTTTGTAAATTTTTGTGCTTCTTGGTTGGGGGCATATATATTAATAAGTGTCATGTCTTCTTGTATTGTCACGTTTTTCATTCTAAAATGTCTATCTTTGTCTCTTATTGTCTTTTTGATTCTGAAGTCTGTTTTGTCAGATATAAGTATGGTTTATCTCTGGAAGAGCCTGCTTTTCTCTGGATGCCATTTGCTTGGAGTATTGTTTTCCACCCTTTCACTTTGAGTCTGTGTTTGTCCTTGTGGGTGAGGTATGTCTCTTATAGGCAGCATAAGGTTGGTTTTTGTTCCTTAATCCAGTTCTCTACCCTATGTCTTTTTATTGGCAAATTCAATTCATTTACATTTGGGATGATGTTCGATATATAAGGATTTCTTATAGCCATTTTATCTTGGTTTTATCTTTTAGTTTCTGATCACTTTTTTTGTTTGTTTTTATTGCTTCTCTTTGCTTTTTTATTTTCTTCATTTTTTGTTTTTGTTTTTGTTTTTTCTGTTATGTGTGCCTCAGCTCTGAGATCTTTTTGAGTGGCGTTTATGTAAAAGAAAGTTTCATACCATGAAGTTTATGTAAAAGAAAGTTTCATATATGTAGTGGTTCCTTTCCTTAAGGATGCTTCTTTCTCCGTTCTCTTTGGAAGTATAAACCTTTACTTTCTCCCCTTTTATGGTTCTGGTGTCCCAGTTTATCTCTATTTATTTTTACTTTTTGTTTCAGGTCCAATAGCCTCCTTCAGTATTTTTTGAAATGCTGTCCTTGAGCTAGAGAATTCTTTAAGTTTCCATATGCCTGAAAAGATCTTTATTCCTTCTTCATATCTAAAGGATAACTTTGATGGGTAGATGATTCTTGCCTGGTAATTTCTCTCCTTAAATATATTTTTTTAAGATTCATTTTATGTTTTTTATAGAGAGAGAGACAGAGAGAAGGGGGAGGATCCAGAGCAGTCTCCGTAGTTTTATGTCATCAGCTTTTGACATAGTTTCATTACACAGGTGATGCAGGAACAATTGTGAACAGTGACTTCTGATGTTCATGGTCTCACAAACTCAAAGAATGAGAACGCGGACTCCCCAGGAAAGGTGAAGCAGCAAAGTTTATTGGAAAGACTGAAAGCTCTCTGGTGAGACGGGACACCCAAAAGTGGAATGCCCACTGAAAGGAGGAAAGCTCTCTGGCGAGAGGAGGCACCCAAAAGTGGAATGCCCGCTGAAAGAAGGAAATCTCCCTGATGAGAGGAGGCACCTGAAAGTGGAATGCCCAAGTTAAAAGGAAAGCTCTCTGACAGGAGGGGGCACCTGAAATTGGAATGTCCCCTGAAAAGAAGAAAGCTACTCTTTTTATCTTGTGGAAGGGGAAAGGTTTCAGGCCTTTTGTTTTTTTAGTATCCAGTGCCTTCCTCTCAAAGTTACATTTACATTCCTTAGACATGGGGCAGAAGCCCTGGGCTTACATTTGCATTTCTTAGGTATGGGTGTCAGGGTTATGGAGGCCTTCCTGACTGTCTGAGTTTTGCATCCTGGTGTTATCTTCTCCTGCAGCTTTATTATCTTACCATCCTATTTCTGTGCTACATTCCAAGGCATGGATGTGATGACTACCGAGAATGCTGTGATCCCCTCCTCAACTTCCTAGGTTCCACTAACTATCCTGTCTCACAGGTAGGCACAGGGCCACCCAGGGCAGGAACCAGGCAAGGGGCATCCCACATGGCAGGCACATCCAGTCTTGAGCTGTACTGGGAGGCTCCCACATGGAAAGCTTGCCCCAGCAGAACCATACCACAGTTTAGCATATGGGTTTACACAGCCTGGGGCTGGAACTGGGACTCAGTCCTTGGACCCCGGGGCTGCAATGCAAGAACTCAACCTGCTGGGCCATCCTGGCTTCCCCTCAATATTATGAATACTTGATTCCACTCCCTCCTGACTTGTACAGTTTCTGTTGAGAAATCTGATGATTGTCTGATGAGCTTTTCTTTGTAGGTTATGATATTCTTTTTTCTTTGTCTTTGACCTCTTCAGTATAATGTACCTCAGAGAGGGTCTGCTAGGATTCAAGTAGCTAGGTGTCTTGTTTCCTTCTTGAATTTGAGGTTCAATTTCTTTTCATACATTTTGGAAGTTCCTATCTACTATTTGAGTAAATTTTCTGTGCCCATCCCATCCTCTGCTTCCACCGGAATACCTATTATTCTTATGTTACTCTTTCTAATGGAGTCAGATAGTTCCCATGGAGGTCTTTCATTTCTTTTAACTCTCAAGTCTCTTTTGCCTTCCTTGTGTGACATTTCCATACTTCTGTCTTTGGTTTCACTGATTATTTCCTCCATCTGATCGACTTTGTTTTTATGCTAACTATTTCATTTTTATTTTTTTTATTGTGTTATCTCCAGAATTTCTATTTGATTCTTTTTTATAGTTTCATTTTCTTTGTTAAAGTATTTCTTTTATTCATAAATTTTCTTTCAGAGATGTCTTAGCTCCCTCTGTGTCCTTCATCAATTTTCTTTGATCTCTTTGATTGTTTTCAGAATTGCAGTCTTGAATTATATGTCATTTAGCTCATATATTTCTATATCTTCAAGTTTCTTTTCTGGAGATTTTTCATTTTCTTTCTGAGCACCTTTGTTCAATATAGTACTCATTGCTGTTGGAGTGATTCTGTTCCTGGGCATAAAGACATTTTCCCTGATAGATGTGAAGAAATCTTTCTTTCACTACCTAGCTGGTGTTGCTGCAGTGTCTTATAATATTTTCTCTTGGTTATTTGGTTTTCTTACAGTGGGAGACTTCTTAGAAGGTGGGCTTCTTTTTGATTCAGGCTCCTTAGTGTCTGTGTGCCTCCTCTTTGGGAAGATATGGTGGGTGATGGTATTCTATGCCTCTGAGATCCCACTTCAGTCAGAATCTTCCATGACTGTGGTTCACAGCTTACCTGGATCCCTTTGTCAGCCTCAGCAGGAAGGGTGGGGACAGGGTTTGTTGGAAAAGTCATAGGTGTGTTTGCATCATAGGGTAATGGCGACTTCCTGGTAGCAGCTACTGAATGCAGGCTCTTGGCAGATCTGGGGGTGCAATCCCTGGGAGAGAGCAAGGGGAAGCAGCCAGGTTCTGTGTCCAAGGCTACACAGTGCTTGGTTGGAGCCCTACTTCATCAAGGACCACTCTGCACTTCAGCCGCCAGCACATTCCTGCTGCTGGCACTCTAGCCATTGGGATGCCTGCTTTCTGTTCTGGTTGCTGTCCTTACACTCCATGGACCCTGGGCTCCTGTCACCGGAACCATGCTCTGGCAGTTGGACCCATGCTCTTGTCACCCATGCCAATTTCTGAGTGCTTCTGGTGCTTCTCTCTGGCTTCTTGTATCCCCAGTGGCTGCTCTCGCCATGCTATGGCTGCTCTTGCCATGCTATGGCTACTCTACCTGAGTTCACGCCATGGTGTCTTACTACAGCCATCCACACTCACTTCTGCTGTCCACCCTGCATTCTGGCTGCCTGAGTGTCCACCTTTTTTTGTTCTAGGCCTCCAACCTGCCCAGAGTCACTCTGAACCTTGACCCGCTCTCCCATACTCCAACCTCAGTCAGTCTTTCCTCTGTTGGTCTCTGGGTCAGTCTCTGGGTCAGTCTCTGGGTCGGTCATCAGGTAGGTCTTCAGGTCATACTCTGTGGCATTTCCTCACTGCTCCCTTTCCTTTTCTCTCACTCACCTCCCTTTCTCTGGCATTAGGTATTTTCTTGAAATGAGTCGGTCTCTCAGCTGAGACTGTGTTGCTTAGGGATTCTCTAGTTGGATTTTGGTTGTTCAATTTGTTGTTCTTTCCAGTAGAGGTGTCAAGATCTTCTCTCATGTTGCCATCTTGATAATGTCTCTACATGAATATATTGTGCTAATAATATGTGATAGAACTCATACAAAAATTCAGGTAAACATAGAGTGGGACTGTATTTCACCACAATCATATTATGAATATTTCAATGATGAAATAATATTATGCAGGAAATTGTGGTCTTTCAACACCTTATCATAAAACTTCTTACACTCCATAACACAATTTTGTTTTTACAACTAACATAGCCCTTACTGTCTCAAACAGAAAATATTCTTTTCACAAGTGCTATACTTCCTGGAAGACAAAGAATAAACTCTACAATTTTACAAAATTCTTGAAAGTCTAGGTGTTTTTGCTCATTTCAGAAAATTTTTTTTACCTATCAGATAAGAGAAATGTCTTCTTTATTCCATGTATCCAACTGCTTCACAATTGTAGATTTTATGAGGGCCCACTAATTGAATACATGAGTTTCTTCTGCTTCTCTGTGTGATGAGTTCCTCATTCAAGCTGCGCTGTATTTCTTTCCCTTCAGGTGTTCCTTAGTAGCACCAACTTGAACTTCTCAGTGTTTCCTACACTGTACTTCCACTTGTTGATATATTCTAAGCTGGTTTCAGAGAAACCAACCAATGTACCCCCAATAAATCGAACAATTAATAAAAATTAAAATAAAATAAAAATAATTTAAAATTAAATTATTGAAGGTAAAAAACTGAGCCTCATTAATTTCTCCTGAATCTACTAATGTTTTCAATTATGTTTCAACATTGGTAGTTACAAACACTTCATGTTTTCTGGATTGTAAATTGTTTACAAGATTTTTAATGTTAATAGCAACTTCTATAGCTGAAATGTTATCTTTTTCAATTAAACTAATATAAGTTTGAAATGTAGACACTGATCTCTTGCAAATAACAATGGCAATTTCAAACAGGGATTTTCAAACCATTTTTGCAACATAATAGGATATTTTTCTTGAGAAAGAAAATAAGAAGTAAGCCCATCAAACATGCTTAAAGTTCTGTCAATTGATGGACACGAAGACCAAAGTCTTGTATTTCCATGTTCTACTAACGTAATAATTGTTTCTTGCAAAGTCACAAAAATTTTTCAGTTCTTCAACTCTGTGTGTATATAAAATTATTTGTGTGCTTTCACTTGAAAACATACAATATCAATTAACAAACAGTCAACAGCACCCTGGAGACAATTGTGTATAATGTGTGTTCCACAACCAATGCCAATAATTGGCCTCTTCAGTTCAGTTTCAAGTTTTCACCACACATTATCTTTGCCAACTCTTTTGCAACCAACAAAATTGGTGTTTGGGTTATCTGCACAGAAAGCAACAATTTTGTTTTATAAAGCAAATTTGTCAATTACTTCCTTCAACATAGTACATTGTAGATCAGATGTTTCACCAGGAAGACAACAAATTCTATAATTTTATCTTAACACCACAATTTGACAAAAAGTACCAAATAAGAATTAGAAAAAGTTTGATGTCTTTTTTTGTTTGATGCATCTAAACTTACTGTAATGCTTTTTGTTTTATTTAAACTCACTATTATTTTCCGCTATATGAATGGTGATAAAACTTTGGTAATTATTGTTTTGGATTTGGTATGCACTGAAGAAATTTTGAATCATAAATTATTTTTATCAGTGTTGACAAGCAATCACTTGAATGAAAACTTTTCCCATGACACATGTGTGATAAGTAAAAACTTGCTGTAATTTTATCACTTTCACTATAACCATCATGTCTCATAAATGAACAGTTTTTAACTGAACCCTGAGTCTTTGTAGCATCCTTATGTTTCTGGCTATGTAGATGTTGGTTGATGATACTTCTACTTTCATGAGCAATGGAAAAATGGACATTACAATATTGGCATATCATTTTTGTTCCGTCACTACACAGTTTGTCCAGTCTAATAAACTTGAATTCTTTATGGAGACTGTCATTAAATCTGTAGTTTTGCCTCTTTGTCTTTGGCATTGCAAGGGTAGACTTCAAATTTTAAAAAATAAGACCTAAAAATATGATCTTTGGGGAATGTTAGGATAGCTCAGCATGTGAGTGCTTGCCTCAAAATCTCAAGGTCCAGGGTTCGATTCCTAGCCTGGCTCATGCACACCCATATGCTAAACTGAGGTGCAACTGATAATCACTGGGATGCCTCAGCAGGAAGGGTTCTTGCCTCCCATGTGGGAGGCCCCTAGTTCAGTTCCTGCCACATGTGGCCCCACACCTACCTCTGTGGAATGAAACCATGTCCCAACTGATGATGTATAACTGTGAAGATTTCCCTGGGCCCTCCCCCATCTCTCTTTCTCTTTCTCACCTTCTCTTAAAAACAATTATAAAAGTAAATATTTTTTAAAAAAATATGATGCTTGTTTAAACCACTGACAACAAATTACAAAGCCACCGGTTAGCATACAGGCAAAACAAAAAATTAACGTTATAGCAGAACAGATGCTGCTACATCTGAGCAAGGACACCATCACCAACATGTGATTCCCCACACTGTACTACAGTACATTTGCTTTATTGAGTCAGAAGCACAATGGATTTCTAGTATGTTCAGTGGTGGGGATTCAGTTTGCCAGCCACCAATGATAAGGAATCAACAATATGAATAGAATGTGAGACTCTGATCATAGTAAGCAGTGAGAACGCATTTGGTCCTTGTCTTACTAGCAATGTTTTCTCTCTGTGTAAGAAGCCTGGCCCTACAATATGTAAATGAAAATGCTCTAAGGTCAAAAATTCAAAACATGAATCAATCCACAGCTGAAAAATTAATAGTAAAACCACAATATAACAAAACTACTGCAGCTCTCTTTGTGGTCTCTCTGGCTATAAGATACATAAAAATACAACCTAAATTTGCTGCAAAAGAACATGAAAAGAGACTCAAATGAATAACACTAATTTACTGCATATAGAACACAAAATATTATATATAATACATATTTCAATAAAATACAAAATCAAACATGAGCAGTAGAACAATCTGTATGGCATACCACACTGAACATTCTAATGCAGGACTACAGTGTTCCAACTGTAAAAAATCATAAACATACACAAAAAAATAAAAAGTAAAAAAGGAATGAACACCTACCTGATGGTGATCAAAAACCAGTATCAGCTAATGTCCCATTGCAGAGTTTTACTGTAATAATATATATATATATATAGCTAACAGCCTGTTGAACTAAAATACCAGTCTGAAAAGTTTGAATCTCACTGAATGTATGACAGAAAGAATCCCTATAGGCGGGATGGCAGTAGAAATAACAGTAAGACATACAGTCACTGCATTCTACATTCCTAACCAGATGGAAGCAAACAGCCAGCCAGGTGAGCCCGTTCAGTAGTTTGTGTGCATCGAGACCCTCCTGGGTCCCACATGCTGAATGGGGCTTAGCAACCCCCTCATTCCACCCTGCTTCAGACAAGCAAGAGAGTAGCATCTGATCATCACTAGCTCAGGAAACCTCGCCCTGACTGGATAAAGTACAACATCTGACAATTAAGTTCATGAATTCATCCTAGAAAAAGTGCCACATGCCTCATTGTTGAATACAATTATCACTACTATGGTCACTTTTGAAGTACTCTCCCTGGGAAGCTATGAACCAATACCAGTGCTTAGTCCACCCTTCAAAGCAATTTTGGAATTCTTTTTCTGAAGTAGACATCAAAGGCATTGTTATAATATCCTTGATGTCCAGGATGCCATCAAAATGTCTTCCTGGGGATTCTGGGACAGCTCAGCAGGTCGAGCGCCTGCCTTGCAACCATGAGGTCCAGGGATTGAATCCAAGCCCCAGCCTGTGGAAACCCACTTGCTGAACTGCGGTGCATGTGGTAGCCACTGGTATGGCGGTGAAAGTTCTCACCTCCCATGTAAGAGGGCCCCATTTCAGTTCCCACCCCATGCTGCCCCACATCTACCTGTGTGGAATGAAACTATGTAACAACTAATGTTATATAAATATGGAGATTGCTCTGGGCTCTTCCTACTTCTCTCTCTCTCTCTTTCTTTCTCTCTCTCTCTTCTCATCACCTTCTCTCAGGCAATAAAATAAATCTTAAAAAATAATGTCCCTTTTATACAGTTTAAGACAATGATAAAGTTCTTGAGAGTGAAGAATTAAAAAATGCAACATTTCATGCCCATAAAGAGAGCGTTTGCCTTAGAAGTTTAGTAATCAGAGAAGATTTATCTAGCAACCAACCTCAGAGAGCACCTCGTTAATTGTTTCTTTACCTGTCTCCGTGTGGATAACATCTGATTTGTCAAACTTATCATTTTACTGAAGAGAAATAAACTTTGCTTGTAATTTCAAAAAAAAATAAGTAAAGTCTTTTTTTTCAATATTTCTTTTATCTTTGTGTAAAGAAAAAAGTCATTGAGAGCCAGAGCAGGTGAATAGGAAGGGTGCTCCAATACAGTACTGTGTGAACTGGTACATTGTCGTGATATAGGAGCCATGAGTTGTTGACAAACGGTTCAGGTTATTTTTGTCTAACTTGTTCACACAGCCTTTATAGCACTTCCAAACAGTCAATTTGGTTGACTGTTTATCCAGTTGGTACAAATTCATAATGGACAACCCCTCTTATATAAAAAAGATTAACAGCATTGTTTGACTCTTGATTTGGACTGACAAAACTTTTTTAGTCATGGAGAATTGGCTGACTTCTATTGTGCACTTTTGATGCTTTGTTTCAGAGTTGTATTGGTACACCCATATTTCATCAGTAATAGCATGGCCTAAAACATCATCTTGCCTCTCCAAAAGTTCTTGGCAAACTTGGACTCTCCTTTGCTTTTTTTCATCGGTGAGCTCCTTCAGGACCATTTTTGCACACACCTTTCTCATGCCAAGATTTTCAGTTGTGATTTTCCTTGGATGCTAGGATAGCTTAACAGATTGAGTACTTGCCTTGCAACTTTGAGGTCTGGGGATCGAATCTCAGCCCCATCCTATGCAAAACCATATGCTGAACTGCAGTACAACTGTTAAGCACCAGGATGGCAGTGAAGATTCTTATCTCCTATGCAGGAGGGTCCCAGTTTGGTTCCCATCCCACATGGCCCCATGTCCACCTGTATGGAATGAAACCATGTCACAAAAACTATGGAGACTGCTCTGCCCCCACCCCCTTCTATCTCTCTCTTTCTCTCTCTCTCTCTCACCTTCTCTCAAACAATAAAAATTGGGAATGCCATGATGGCTCAGCGGGTTGAACACTTGCCTTGCATCCCTGGTGTCTGAGGATTGAGTCCCCGGCCCCAGCCCCGGCCCTGGCCCATGTGGACCCATATGCTGAACTGGGGTGTGCTTCCCATGTGGGAGGCCCCCAGTTTGGTTCTCGCTGGGGCAAGGTCCCATGTGGGAGGCCCCCAGTTTGGCCCCCAGCTCATGAGCCATGCCTCCCATGCAGAGGCCCCTCATGCCCCAGCCCAGTTCTCACCCTGTGCAGCCCCTCGCCTACCTGTGTGAACTGAAACCATGTCGAAAACTGATGACATGCAACTATGGAGACTGCTCTGGTCCTTCTCCCTTCTCTCTGTGTCTCTCTGTCTCTGTTTCTCTCTGTCAAAACAATAAAATAAATTTAAAAAATAAATTAAAAATCTTAAAAAAATAACTTTTCTAACCCTTTCTCTATCGATGCTTACTTGGTTTGCTATGCTTTTCAGTCAGCCAATGATTTTGATGCACAATTTGATTAATTTCTGCACTGTTTTCATGAGTTCTGCTTGTTACTGGTGGCCCTGATCTCTCTTCATTAGTGATGCTTTCTCTCCCCTCAGAACAATGTTTAATTCATTTGTACACTGCCATTTTCTTCATGGCATTATCCTCATAAAGTTGGACTAACATATTCCTGATTTCACTTCCACTCTTGCCAATTGAACAAGAAATTTAACATGTGTTCATTGCTCTAATTCAAGCTCCAACATTTTTACGATGGCACACTAAAACACAAAACCATAATGAACAACACTCAGGGAGACAGTGCCACACATCAACACAAATACAGCTATGAGACACTGATATGCCAAAGTTATGAAACCTTACTAAGTTGTTTGTACAGTGCTGCCAATGTAAGCGCACAGTAGCAAGTTCGCAATTTCACAAAATTAATTGTCAGACATCATAAATAAAACGTTGTCTTTTGTCACACTAGTAGTTTTACTGTACTCATATGTTAGCATAGAGGCTTCTGATAAACAACCCATATTCAGTGTTTTATAAAAAATTAAACATGGCAAAATTGTCATTTCTATTAAAACAGAGGGATGCTTAGGAAATATGAAAACAATGGTACTGATCCTCTTAAAATGGTACATATGTTCTCCCTACCTAGCTAGCATCTATTTCACCATGCCTGACAGCATTCTGATTTATTTCATGTATTTATCAGTTTATCACACACCCAAAGTGATTCAAGAAAAGGTGGCTTCATCTTCTTCTCCAGAGTTAACCTAATTGATCTAAGGGTCATTGCATCTCTCTTTGTTATACACTGATTCAAGAATCCTGGCCCTAGACAATCAGTGTAGCCCATTCCACTGGCCAGAGGAAAGATTTAAGAATGGGTTCAGGTAAGGAGAAGTATTCTGGGGGCTTTTGAGAACAAAGTTTATTTTTCTTTAAGTGTGATACACCAAAAGGCAATGTACACTCTTCCTCTGGACACCTTAGAACAGAGAGGTGAGAATGGTACTATGGCCATCATCTTGAATCCAGCTTGAGGATGAAACTGGTCTCACAGGAAGGCAAAGCTAAGAGTAAAGAGTCATGCTGCTCATTGAACTACTGTTGATCTACCGCCAGATTTTCTCAACACATACTGGCATTCAAATTATATATCATATAGCTCAACACATTCTATTTGATACAGACATGTTAACTTTGAGAAGCCTATTGGATATCTGAATGAAGATATCAACGAGGCAGTTGCATATTTGGGTCTGGAGTTCAGAGAGGGAAGTTGTAGAAGATACAAATTTGAGTGTTAGTAGTATAAAGAGTATCTAAAACCATACATTTAAATGAAATCACTAAGGAGTTAAGTATAGACAGAGATAAAAAGTGGACTCAAAACTGACTCTGAGGGCATAAGAGATGAAAAATGAACAGTATTAGAACTGGAAGAAAACCAGGAGAGTTTTATTACAGAACAAAAATATTATGTAATCTTGGCACCTTGAAGAGCTTTTCCCTTTAATGTGTGCAATTTTATATAAGTAACATACTTACATTTAAAAATTAAATAGGAGAAAGGTATGTATAATAAAATGTAATTTTCCCTTTCTAATCTCCCAGTCCCTCTGTTCCTTTCCTGAGAGGCAACCATGTTTATATATATTTTACACAAATGGTGGCATATCACACACTCCTTCATACTCAAAATATGCTTTTATTTTCACTTCACAAATAATCTTAGAAAATCATTCTCCATAGCAATATTTGGCTTTTCCCTCTTTCTTTTGAATGTCTGCTTAATATTTCTTTTTGTTGTTGTTGTTTTTTTGTTGGTTTTGTTTTGTTTTTTATTGTTAAATTTAATGAGGTTACATTGGTTGGTAACAATTAGATAGTTTACAGATGTATAAGTCCACATGCTTAATATTTCATTGCTTGTCTTGCCATAATGTGTTTAATCTGTTTCCAATAATGTTTAATTTTTGTCAATAATTTGCTACTACAAATAATATTTTACTAAATATTATCACATGTCTTTATATGTATATGCTACCACATCTACAAGATATATTCCTAGAAGTTGATAAGTTTTGGATATAGGGGAAGCCTGGATGGCTCCGTGGGTTAAGCACTCACGTTGCAGCCCCAGGGACCGAGGATCGAATCCCGGCCCCGACCTGTGCGGACCCATATGTTGAACTAGGGGGTGCCCCCAGTTCAGTTCTTAACTGGGGTGAGACCCCAGCCCAGTTCCTGCCATGCGCAGCCCCGTGCCCACCTGTGGAATGAAACTGTGGAAAAATCAATGATGTACAACTATGGAGAATGTTCTGGGCCCTCCCCCTTCTCTCTGTCTCTGTCTCTGTATCTTTCTCTCTCTGTCAAAAACAGTAAAAATAAATATAAAAAAAAAGTTTTGGAACCCCCCCAAAACTCCCTCTCATCTGGTAACCATCAAGAGGTGAAGGGATTAAGAAGTACAAATTGTTAGTTACAAAATTGTCACAGGGAGATCAAAGATGGCGGCATGAGAGGAGAACGCCGATAACTGCCTGGGAAGGGCACTGTGAACAGAGGGGAATCCACAGGGGAAACCCTGAGAAGAAACCTCAACGAAGAGAATCACACAATGCAGAACAACGCCCAAAGGTTAGACAAAAAAGGGCAGACCGGGAGAGGGAAAGGGAAGCAGCGGTTCGGGGACAGAGACTCGGAGCGTGGCCCGGGGCTGGCATAAACAAAGGGGGATTGGGGGACTACGGTCAAAGTGAAGCTGGATCAAGGGCGGGTTGGAAGCCAAGACCTAGGGAGCGTGGAAGCCCCACAAGACTGTGGACAATTTAACATCCGAACTCAAGGGACAGCACACAGTGCCCTAATCAGATCACAGAGCCTAAAGTGGAACAGGGACTGTGGAGCAGGGCGGCTGCACTTCCCGGCGGGTGGGGTGAGAGCAGGGCACCAGCCCACAATGGCTCAGCACCCCTGATTTACGGAGGAGATTGACTGTGAAGGAGCGCCTTCTGAGGACAGGGCTCTTGGAGTGAGGGCTGGGGTTTGAGTGGGCATAGCTGCATTGGACATGTTTAGAGTGAATCCGGCAGTCGAAACAGAGCCGGGAGCGTAGAGCGGCTGCCGCCCGAGCTATGGCCTGTGTGCACAGGGCTTTCGGCGCCCCGCTCACCAGGCCGCTGCAGCACCGCAGCCGGCGGGCAAGTACGCACCCGGGCTTTCAACGCCACGCCCACCGGGCTGCCGTGGCACTGCTGCCTGCTCGCCAGCGCACTACCGGGCTTTTGGCGCCCTGCCCACAAGGCCGCCGCAGCGCCGCTACCTGCGCGCAAGACCGGCTTTCAGTGTCCTGCCCACCGGGCTCCTGCGGCGCTGATGCCTACTCGTGAGCACGCAGCTGGGCTTTTGTAGTCCCACCCACCGGGCCTCTGGGGCATTGAAGCCCGCACGCGCAACAGGGCTGCCAACCGGGTTGCCGTGGTGTCACTGCCTGCACACGGGACTACGCGGCCTACCGGAGCCTCTGCCAAGCCCCAGCCCATTCAAGTGCTGCCCTGTGGGCGTGGGTTACAGATACGATTGAAGGAGGGGCAGCCAGGTAGAGGAGAGAAAGACCAGAGCTCCTGCACCCCGCCCACATTGAACCACCAGCCCTCCTGCTGAAAGAGGAATCTGCTGTTGTGTCTCAGGCCCGCCCTAGCTCCTACTCACATGCCCCCACCCCTGACCACACCTTTACTACCCTGCTATCAAATAGCTAAGACAGCAACCTGAAGTGCCCCAGGACACAGAAGCTGTCTGCTTCCCCCAACCCTCTCCCAAAATCTCCTTCTCCCAATACTGAGTCCAAAAGAAAAAATAAAGAGAAGCCCATCTGATCGGCAAACCCCCAGAAGGAAAACAGACTCATAGGAGCGGAAAGCAAAAAGAACCACATCAAACACAATGCACACCTCAGAATCCAAAGCCCCTCCAGAAGATCAGGGGCAGTCTTTAGTAAAGGACCTTGCACACTTGGAATCAAATCTAAGTGAAACAGAATTCAGGGCTGCATTAATCAAGACACTCAGAGAGCTCACTCAATGCTGGCAAAGTACCCAGACACAGTTAAAT
>PVKE010029736.1:0-20053 GCA_004027555.1 Craseonycteris thonglongyai | reverse complement strand
TAATTTGATTTATATTATTATGTTTTTGCTTATTGGTAAGTTGATGTTTCTTTAATATAAAATTGTTTTATATATTTTGGAAAATTTTATTAATTTCTAAAATTATCAGATTATGATTACTGTATTGGTGTACAAATATGCAAGGAAAGAAATAAAAGTTTCAAATCTTCTGTCTTATAAACTAGGATATAAATTCTAGAGTTGGAGATAAATCTAAGCAGTATTTAAATAGTTACATAATGATCATTGTCAGTTGGTATCTGAATGTGGCTGTTTTTTACTTTTCATTAGTAAGCTCTGGCCTTGAATAATAGTCACTGTTTCTTCACAACTTTCTATAGAAAAAAAATTTTATTATAGTATTCATAGAGAATTGGATTACTTAAAAATAACATAATATCAGTATCTGAATATATTGTTCTTAAATATAAATATTATCATAGTCTTCTTGGGTTTACATCTAAAATTAAAAAAATAAAATTATTTTGAGTTTCTTTAGTGTACAATAATTTATGTCTTAGATTATCTAAATATACACATTTATTTGGGTATCATATCCACTGATTAAGAATTCTTAACAGAAATATAATGGGTATGAAAGAGACTGAAAAGAAACATTTGGTTTTTGTTTACATAAAAATAGTGTAATGAACATTTCTTGAAGTTAACTACAAATGCATATTTGTATTTCTAGCATCTTACAGTGATGTACAGAAATTATTCGCATTTCATAGCAATTTGAAATAAAATGTGAGATATTATAATTTTTATGAAAATTGTTTTCAAGATAAAAGTATTAATGAATTAATATGTTTAAAATGAAACAAAGTGTTAAGTGTATAGAAAACCAAACAGCAACTTGTGGACACATTTTATTTTTTAAATCAGATTTATTGGGGTGACATCGGTTAGTAAAATTAGACAGGTTTTTTTAATTGTTAAATTTATTGGGGTAACATTGGTTGGTAACAATTACAGTTTCCAGGTGTACAACTATATAGGTTTCAAGTACACAATTCTATAATACCTCATTTATAAATTGCATTGTGTGTTCACCACCCAAAGTCAATTCTCCTTCCCTCACCATATATTTGACCATCATTACTCTCTTCTACCACCTCCTCTCCCCTTCTTACCCCCTGGTGACCACTAAACTGTTGTCTGTGTTATGAATTTTTACTTGTTCATCTTGTTTGTTTTTTGCTTTCAGTTTTATATCACACATGTGAGTGAAATCATGGTTCTCAACGTTTTCTTATTTTTAGGTTGACCAGATGTACTATTTTAAGTAAGAAAGAAAACTGATATAGTCAACTTACTAACACCTTGAATTTAGCCTAGTGAGACTAGGCTGACCGTACATACTATTTGAAATGGGACAGAACCATTGTTTTCTGTCATGTTTAAAAATGTACTTCTGGTTAACCTACATATTTTGCTTAGTATGATAATCTCAAGATCTATTCATGTTGTCATGAATATCAATATTTTGTATTTTCTTATGGCTGAGTAATATTCTACTATATATATGTGTCACATCTTTATCCAGTCATCTAAGGAAGGACATTTTGGTTGTTTCCGTGCCTTGACCACTGTGGATAATGCTGCAATAAACATAGGGCTACATATATCTTTATGGATAAATGTTCTTAGATTTTTTAGATTTTTCAAACAACTGAGATCTTTGGAATCATAATCCAGAGTGATCATACTTTGTACTTTACATCAACTTTCTTTTCTAGTGCACACACAAATATCTTTTATCTTGACTATCAATCAGGATTTACTTTTTTGGGTGAGAACTTGAATCTGGAGGTATTTGTAGAATCAGAGACATTAATATTATATATGAACTATGCTGATGCTAGGCAATCACTTAAATTTTTTGGAAATTACTCTTGAAAAAAATATTAGAAATTGAATTCAAATGTTTGTAAGAAAATATGATATGTTAATTTCTGTTCTCCTGTTCAAACTTCATTGGTACAATAATAGTCATTTTCCAAAAACCATTAGACAAGGCAGCCTTTGCTTGCCCCTTCTATAATAGGAGACAACTTATTTTATTCATGTATAAATTAATTGAGGTTAGTATCTGCAGGTCAGAGGCCTCCTCTCACAGTATATTAATATATTTCTAACACCATCATTATATGTTATCATTATGAAATGAAATGTCATATTTTTTATTCCCCAAAATGTATAATTAATATCAAGGACCTACAAGGGAAGACCATTTTACAATTTATTCTCTCTCCAGAAAAGAAAAGCAAGTTAGAAAATGGAGGTACCCTTTGCATTTCCTAAAAATAAAAAGTATCTAGATTTTTTAAAACCACAAGAATCTGCTTCTTTAAATAAGCGTCATAGAGCATCAGATTGACAGAGTTTTAAGAAACCTGATCCAATCCCCCGTTTGGTGAGAAATTAACTCTACAATTAAGAGGTCTCAGCTGAAAGGGAATTCACAACTTCCTCAAGCAGGTTGTTTTATTTTGAGGTACTTCTCATTATTATGACTTTTTTTGACTTAATCAAATATTATTGAAATGTTAAGTTGTATGCACAAGACACTGATATTTCTAGACAAAGGAGGTCCTGACTGAGGGAATGTGAGAAAGTGTGATGTATGTAGGCAATTAGGCTGCCAGTCATTAAATCCGTTTCCAGGAGCTCCATGAAGGATTTCTATCTAGACCGTTATTTTTATGAACAAAATTGTAAAAAGGCATAGCGTTTTCGTGTACTCCACTATTAGATCTTATATTTGAGTTATCTTTGATACTTAATAAATGGTTGTGAACATTAATTTGTATAGAATCACATCATTATCTTTTAAAAAATAATTTATATCACAAACATGATATAATATATTTATTCATTTTGATATTGTAAGCAAAATTCAAATTTATTTTACATTAGCCTGATAATTTATATGAGACTACTGTACACATTTTCATTTATATACATTTCAAAGTGAATGTAGAGAATTTTGGAATTCTGTCATAAAACATTACTATTTCCCCCAAGAGACTATTTTATGCTAATGTACATCTACTCCCATAATTGAAATTCATTTTCTGTAATAAAAAGCATTTAGAAATTTGATCCCTGCATTCTGAGATAAACTGGAGTGTTTTGTGGGTGAAACTGTATATCCAAAGTTAATGTATCAGTGCATACTATTTACCAGTAGCATTGATTACTGTGCAGAAAAGAAATACATATTTTAAGAAATATTTGACTGAACAAATACACCTGTATCTATACACTGGCTTTTGCATTGCTATATAGCTGTAACTACATTGTGATATAACAAAATTGTACAATATTGAACATGTACTCCTATCTCATCTTTTTCCTCTCCCCTGAACATTTGTTATATAAACTCCATTGTTTCATAGTTGATCTAATACTAATTTTTAGGCTTTTTATTGAAGAACATCAATATGTGGGTAATACCGGTTCCTCTTAGAAAGAATGATCTCTGTTGAATTAAGTTTTGTAGCATACTTTAGTATATGGTGGTTTCATAGCAAAAGTAATTACAGTTCAAAAAGTTGTGCACATGGCACAGAGATAGATGTTTACATCAAACATAAGGTTCATTATCAGACTTTGTTATGAATGTGTGCGCAGCAGTGTGATACCAATGTGGCACAGGGAATACAAAAGGTACAAAATTTTTAACTTTAGATGTTTTTCACTGGGTATACCTAGCAGTACTTGTCCAGGAATCATGCAGAGAATGCTCATGAATACCTTCTAGTTGTTATTAAAGCAGAAGATTTTTTGTAATCCCTGCCATCTGTTTGAGTTAAAATTGGTTTAATAAAAGATAGATTATTCTTATATTCCTAACTTTTTATTTTGAAAAATTTCAAATGTAAAGAATAGCTGAAAGAACAGTAGAATGAATACCTATGAGTATATTTACCTAAATTTAACAATTGTTAATATTTTGTCACATTTTAGTGCACTGTCTTTGTCTCTTTTCTCTCTTTTTCTCATATATGTATATAGGTAGTATATATACACACATATATAATTTTTTTTTCTGAATTATTTAAAGTTAAATTAGTTTCAAACATCATGACACTTGCATCTTCTCAGAATAAGAAAATTCTCCTGAGTAACTTCAAAGCCATTATCATACTTAAGAAATAAATAGTAATTCCATAAAACAATCTATTTGATATAAAAACTTTCCTAATTAACTCCAAAATATCTTTCATAGTTACTTTATTTTATTTTTTCTGATCCAGGATACAATCAAGGCTCATGCATTGAAATGATAAAAACAAAAAATTTTTTTTGGCTGGGTGATTTTTCTTGGGAGAACTAAAATAATTTTATGATAAACTCAAGTGAAGTGATATTGTGTTCTCAGATTTTGGACCAATTGTGCATTTGTATCTTGATTTTTATAATACCGTGTGACCTTTGGCAGCATACCAAAAGTTTGCTATTTTTCATAACATCTTTAGACTGAGCACGAAATCACCCAGCAGAAGGGTGACACATATGGATCTGATCACAGAACAGTGGCTTAATAGATTTAGTTGTGTGACCTGCCAGAAGTTGACCTCATTTCAGAATTCCATTGGAATACAATGCATCTCATTCCACATAAAATTAAAAAAAACATGCCAGCATTCATGGTAGTTTTTATTCCGACTTTGGTTCAAATAAATATAATAATTTTATTATACTTTAAAAAATACTTTCTACTTACACTAATACATGCAAAAGAAACTGTTAAACATAAGGCTGAGATTGTATTTATTTTATAATTAATTTTGCCACAAAATCTGGGTCTCATTCTTCCAGAGATATGAAGGGACCTACATTACCTTTCACTTTCCTAATTTTCTCAGTCACCTTTGTACCCCTCTTTCACATGTCTGCCTTCTAGCATGATGGTCTTGAGAACGCATTATATAAGAGTTTGAATTTCCTTTGTGAAGAAGTCATTTTCATTTTTCAAGTCCATTTTTGCCTTTCTTTTCTTTTTTTTAAAGATGTTATTTTATTGTTTTTGACAGGGAGAGAGACAGGCAGAGACAGAGAGAAGGGGGAGGGCCCAGAGCAGTTTCCATAATTGTACATCAGTTTTTGACATGGTTTCATTCCACGCATGTGGGCTGGGGCCCCGCAGGGCAGGAACTGGGCTGGGGGCCTCCCTTGTGGGAGGTATGCCTCTTCAGCCAGGGGCCAAATGGCGGAGGGGTGTGTGTGTGTGAGAACTGAACTGGCGGCCTCCTGCATGGGAAGCACACCCCAGTTCAGCATATGGGTCTTCAACGAGCTGAGGCTGGGATACAATCCTTGGTCCCTGGGTCTGCAAAGTGAGCACTTAACCTGCTGAGCTTCCAGCTTCCCCCATTTTCACACTGCAATGCTTGTTTTGAATGACACTTTTTTCATGACCATGGATATGATGTAAATTGCCTTCCTGTGAATGTACACTGTGCTTGAACTTTATTTCTGTCAGGGCCATATCACATCCTCTTTTAGTTATGTATATAGACTTTATTATGCTGTTTTCTGTTCTTATCTCCCACGTTTCCCAGTAAAGGGGTAAACTCACTGAGCACCTGCTTTGAATTAGGTGGGAGCTTATATGCATCACTTTATTTAACTCTGAGAACAATCCTGCATGATAAGTACTATTACCCCCATTGTATAGCTAAAGAAACAGAAATGGATTGGTGAAGTGATTTGTTGAAGATTGTATAGCTAATTTGATTTGTTGAAGATTATGTAGCTAATCAGATAATTTGAACTCAGATTTGTCTGACTGATCAAATTTTATATACTTTGCATCACAAAAATTTGCCTGGATCAGGCCTCCTCTATAAGTGCTGCTCAGATAAGTGAATGGAATTAACTGAGGGATAAATTTTTCTGTGATTTTTTTTTTTCTGATTGCCTTACTGTAACCATTTGTTAATAAAGCAACTCTGTCTCCACGTCTTAACAGAGGCAGTGAATAATGCAGATCTGGCAGGCACTGCTGTCTTGTGCTTTTCACCAGAAACCATGACTTATTTTGAGGGCACTGACAGTAAGAAATGCAATGCTCTTTCCGCTTGTTCTATACGCCAGGCTTCTGGTGGACAATGGACCCTTTATTCAACAAAGATGGTCATGAACCACACAAGTTTCTAATTCTCCAAACGAATCATTGAACCAAGCAGAGCCTAAAACAGCACCTTCTACACAAGTAGAAGGTATAGCTGGCACTGTATTTTCATACACATTATTATAACGGCCCAATATAGAATCTAAACAGTGAATAATCAAGCTACTTTGTATTTGTCAATTGACTGCATAAACTCACCAAAAATTTGTGATTGTCTGCCATTGTGAGATCATAATTACTTTATGCCTTATTTGTCTTAAAGGAGAAAATTAATAACAATAATGAAATCGCA
This sequence comes from Craseonycteris thonglongyai, assembly GCA_004027555.1. Classification (NCBI taxonomy): domain Eukaryota; kingdom Metazoa; phylum Chordata; class Mammalia; order Chiroptera; family Craseonycteridae; genus Craseonycteris; species Craseonycteris thonglongyai. Next base: position 13,616 of record PVKE010029736.1, on the reverse strand, counting down.
CAAGACAAAGAACTAAAAACAATGTCAAATCTATGTTTTTAATGTTTCCTTGCTGTGGCTAATTCTTGGATTATTTTTCTCCTCATTTGCCAAAGACCTTCCTCCCCTACCCATCCAGACTACCACTCTGACTCTCAAACATCTTGACTGCTCTCTAACTGGACCAGCATCTACATTCAACAACCTGAATACCTTTCAAGAATAGCTTTGCTTCCTGTTCCTTCACCTCCATTCCTTCCCTGGACCATGGGATCTGACTTTTGTCCCATCACCCACCAAAGTTTATTATATCTACCTGTTTTCCAGATCTGATGGTCTCTGCTCAGACGCTAGGCTGTTTGATTGTTCCACAGCACATATTGGATTACCTCTTGATTCTTAAAAGTCTTAGGTTTCTGGAACACAACTATCTAATGTTTCTTTCTGACCACTCTGATTATTGTTGTCCCAAGTTCCTTTACTGGCTCTTCTTCTTCCCCCTGCTTCTGGGAATAAATATTTGTATTTCCTAGAGTTTTATCCTAACATTTGTTCTCAATGTAGACTTTTATTGAGAGCTCTAACTCATTAGTTTAGTCAGTACGCTGACGATCTTTAAATCTCTCTCTCCCGTCCTCCATCCACCTATCCATCCACCTCTATTATATACTGATCTAGCTCTGGCTCTTCCTTCACATTTTAAATTGCCCGTTTGGTCACCATTCATTTATTTAATCAAGAGAATTTTGGTCACAGATACAATTTCTAGGATATAGCAACATATAAGATAGACATGTTTTTGTCTTTCACTGACCTGAGTGGGAGAAGACAATAAGGGAGAGACATAACAAATGTTACAAACAAACACATAAGAAATATTTGTTAGGGAAAGCTGGGATGGCTCAGCGAGTAAAGAGCTCGCTTTGAAGCCCCGAGGACTGAGGATCGAATCCTGATCCAGGCCCATGTGGACCCACATGCTGAACTGGGGTGTGCCCCCAGTTCAGTTCTTGCTGGGACTTATGTGGGAGGCTCCCGGCCCAGTTCCTGCCCTGAGCAGCCCCGCGCCCACCGGTGGAGTGAAACTATATGGAAAACTAATGTCAACTATGGAGACTGCTCTGGGCCCTCCCCCTTCTCTCTGTCTCTCTCTGTCTCTGTTTCTCTCTGTCAAAAATCAATAAAATAAATCTTAAAAAAAAAAAAAGAAATATTTGTTGGTGATAGTACTTTAAATAAAATTTAGCAGATGGTATGGTACATAGTGACTGGGGGTTATTATTTTTTTTATTTTTATTTTTTTAAAAGATTTATTTATTGTTTTTGACAGAGAGAGAGAGAGAGAGATACAAAGTCAGAGACAGAGAGAAGGGGGAGGGCCCAGAACAGTCTCCATAGTTGTACATCATTGGTTTCCCCACATAGTTTCATTCCACAGGTGGGCGTGGGGCTGCACAGGGCAGGAACTGGGCCGGGGTCTCGCCCCGGTGAGAAGTGAAGTGGGGGAGCTCCCCAGTTCAGCATATGGGTCCGCACGGGCCAGGGCCGGGATTCGATCTCAGTCCCTGGGGCTGCAAAGTGAGCGCCTAACCCACTAAGCCATCCCAGCCTCCTACTGGGGGTTATTTTAATTGAAGGTGTTATCATCCTGAGGTTGCCATGATGCTCGGTTCATAGGAAGGCAGAGTAAAATTTTATTGAAAAATGTTTCAAGAGAGAAACAGGCCAAGCCAAGAGAGACAGTGGCAAAGAACCTGACGGGTTTTGGGTTTTGAATTTTATTTCTGTCTCAGAGCCAGCCCTGTGTGACTTACAGACTAAGGTCATTTGATTGACATGTATTGAGGCTAAGATTAAGCCAAGGACAAGGCTTAAAATTCCGCTCAGGTGTCAAAAGCTAGGTAATTCTGATTTAGGTCTTGTATTCCTTTTTCCAGGGAGGTTTTAATGTAACAATTCATCTCCAAGGGCTTGGCCCAGTGGTCCATGGGGTGTTGATATAAATGGTAACCTTCTGTTCCTCCTGTCAGTTCATGACTAACCTCCTACCTAACAAAGGTAAAAAGCGTCTCTGAGATTAAATTTAAATTGAGATGAGTTGCAAAAACAAAGTAGTTAGGCAAAGATTAGAGAGAAGAGTATTTCAGTTTAGGGGACAGATAGTGCCAAACCTTTAAAGCAGAAAAGAGGATGTGTTTAAAGAGCAGAACAGCAGACTATGGCTGGAGCACAGTGAACTAAGAGGAGATAATAGAGGTAATGTTGCAAAGGTATTCAGGGACTAGACATGTTAAGAAGATATAATATTGGAGATCTTATAGAAATTTGACATTGCTATGATATTTTTATTGTACTTTACAAAAGTGTAGTTCTAGAATAAATTGATGAAAAAAACTCTGGTCCTTTATAACATACGGTATTTTGAGAAACACTGCTCTAGTAGAAGCATTCATTAAAACAAAAAGACTTCTACAAAGTGTAAGGGCATTGTTCCACATTAGCCTACTGTGCCCAAAGTACCAGGAATTAAGTATATAGAGAGGAGGACTTGTTTTGAAAAGGGTATGGGTATGACTTTGTGGCACAGCGAGTTGACAGAATCAAATACATAGAAAATCTACAAAGTGAGAGATTTTTATTGGCAAAATTATATTAATGGTCTCTGGACTAAAGAGACTAAGATTATTAGAAATGAGTCTCTAACATTCTACGAGGAGGATATTCAGCTGCCCCGAAAGACATATTCTCCAGTCACCTCCTCAGAAGTTGCCAAGGAGAATATGGAAAAGGATAGACTTCCCAAACTTCAGAATCATGAGCCTTGGAAAACAATGGACGAAGGAGCCTAATCAAGGAACATTGCCTATCTTCTAAATAAGGGCTCCTGATATCATTTGCTTCATGGGATTTCTATTGTTCAGTGATTGCTACGTGCTTTGTATTCCTCCTGTTAAAAAAAGAAGGATTTATGTAATTATGTTGCTTCTTTATGTACATGGGGTATATGAAAAGAGCAAGTGGAACTGCAACTGGACCTGAGTCAATCATGTAAATCTTGATTTGGGAGTCTGATGTCATGATTTGAATAAAATTTTGCTGGTCTTGGATTTGGGAGAATGTAGTTTGTGTGAGACAAAGGCATGAAATTTATTATAAAGAGAATGGACTGTAGTTGATTACTACTATAAGCATTCAAAATGTCTATTCCATTTCCCCCACTGCCACGAGAGAAGTGTATTTCTCCATCTCTTGGCTTTGGGCTTGGCATGATTTGCTTTGGTCAATGAGATGTTATCAGAACAAAAAAGGATTTTTACAAGTAAATGCCCTCTTGTAACTTTGCTGTTGTGATAAGAAAGACTTCCTTTGGATAGTTAACTGCTGCCCCTTTATCCTAGGTCTCTGAATATATACATGTGGTACAGACCAGAGCCTAAGTATGGCAAATGTCACTTCTACTCATACTGTGTACTTGGAGCTCTGTGCCAACTTCATTGTGATATAAAATTATGATAATAAACTTGATAAGATTTTTATGATCATGAAATTCACCAAAATGTATAATTATAAAGAATATTTGAAATATGGGTTTATATCTGCTAAAAGTAAGATGAAGCATAACCTAAGTGCAATGTTCCATCAGACATAAGCTAAATAGTCAAGGCCGTCCAGAAATTATCCAGCCATATACTATGAATAACAGAGGCATTTATGGCTGAATGTTTTCTGGACAGCCCTCGTATGAGTTACAACTTTATTTAGGTGTAATTATCATAAAGTTAACTGCACATCATAACTGTACAAGTTGACCATTTTTTTTTTTTAAGATTTATTTTTATTGATTTTGACAGAGAGACAGAGAGAAGGGGGAGGGCCCAGAGCAGTCTCCGTAGTTGACAGCATTAGTTTTCCATATAGTTTCACTCCACAGGAGGGCACGAGGCTGCGCAGGGCAGGAACTGGGCCGGGAGCCTCCCTCATAGGCCCCAGCAAGAACTGAACTGGGGGCACATCCCAGTTCAGCATATGGGTCCACGTGGGCCGGGGCCGGGATTTGATCCTGGGTCCCCCCAGGGCTTCAAAGCAAGTGCTTAACCCATTAAGCCATCCCAACTTTCCCTACAAGTTGACCAATTTTGACATATATATTATGTATTACATACATGTATATACCTGTGAAACATCACCATAATTAAGCAAATTAATATATTCATTACCCTAAAAAATTTCATCATGCCCTTTTGTTATCCCTCCGTTCTGCCCCTCTCCGCCCAGCCTCCATTCTCAGGCTTATTTTCTATTCATATATCCTTTTGGATGAAATGTTCAATTTTTTTGCCCATTTTATATTGGGTTGTTTATAGTCTTTTTATTGAATTTGGAGAGTTTATTTATGGGTTATCAATTCTATTCCAATGGTCTGTGTGTCTGTATTTTTTTTTTTTTTTTGCCTATGCCATACTCTCTTTATTGTCACTTTGTAATATAATTTGAAGTCAGAGAATGTGATACCTCTGGCCTTGTTCCTTTTTCTCAGAATTGCTTTGGCTGTTTAGGGTCTTTTGTGATTCCATGCATATCTGATGTTTTTTTTTCTTTTTTTGTTCTATTTCTTAAAAAATTTCATTGGGATTTTGACAGGGATTGCATTAAATCTGTATATTGCTTTGGGTAATATGGCCATTTTAACTATGTTGATTCTTCTAATCTATAAATGTGAAATATCTTTCCATTTCTTTGTGTCTTTTTCAATTTCTATTAAAAAATGTCTTATAGTTTTCAGTGTATAGGTCCTTCACATTCTTAAAGTTTATTCCTAGGTATTTTATTCTATTTTTTTGTTGCAATTTGCAAAGGAAATTTTCTTTTATTCTTTTTCTGAAATTTCATTGTTAATATATAAGAATGCAATAATTTTTGTACATTGATTTTGTATCCTGCAACTTTACTGTACTTGTTTATTGTTTCTAATAGCTTATTGGTGGAGTCTTTAGGGTTTTCTATATAAAGAACCATGTTGTTGGCAAAAATGACAGTATGACTTCTTCATTTCCAATTTTGGTGCATTTTTATTTTCTGTTGCCTGATTGTTCTGAAGAGGATTTCTAGTATTATAATATTAATATAAATATGTTAAATAACAGTGATGAGAGGGAGCATACCTCTTTTGTTCCCGATCTTAGAGGAAGAGCTTTTAGTTTTTCACCATGAAGTACAATATTTACTGAGGGTTTGTCATATATGGCCTTTGTTATGTTGAGATACAGTCTTTTTATACCAATTTTAAAAAATGTTTTAATCATAAATAGAAACTGTATGTTGTGAAATGCTTTTGTTGCATCTATTGATAAGATAATATAATTTTATGTGGTGTATCACATTGATCGATTTGCATATATTGAAGCATCCTGAGCCTTGAAATGAACCCCACTTGATTGTATCAAGGCTACTGAAAAACTGGGGAGAGGTGGAGGAAACTAGAACAAATTAAAATGCCACAGAGCTCTTTGTACTTGCTGATATTAATTTATTACTAATGAATAAATGCTCTGTAGACTGCTACAAGCCTTTGGTTATGGTTTATGTCAGTGTTCTTTTTTTCCAGAGGAGAGCTGTTTTTTTAGAGATCCTTACGTCCTTATTCTCACAGATGTTTCTTTGAGTGAGATTTTGTAATTTGAGTCTTTCAAGAAATATGATTATTTCATTCATGTTATCAAATTATTGGCATAAAGTTGTTTATAATATTCCTTTATTAACTTTTTAATATATATTGAACAAGCAGTGACTTCAGCTCTCTTATTCCTTTTTGTTATCAGTCTGGCTAGAGGCCTATAAAAATGTGAAAAAAAAAATGTTCTCAAAAGAAGTTTTGGCTTTATTGATTTTTCCCTGTTTTTTGTTTTATGCTTCATTGATTTCTTTTTTATTATTATTAATTTTATTGTTAAATTTATTGGGGTGACATTGATTTGTAACAATTAGATAGTTTCCGGATGTACAAGTCCACATCACATCACCCATGCATTGCATTATGTGCTCACCACCCAGAATCAGCTCCCCTTCCATCACCATATATCTGGTGTCCACTCCCACCTTCCTTGGCCCCAACTCTCCCTCCCCTCCTCCCCCCTCCCCAGGTAACCATCAAACTATTGAGTGTGTCCATAATGCTGGTGCCCACTCCCACCTCCCCTGACCTCTCTCCCTCCCGCCCCTCCCCTTCCCTTAGGCAATCACCAAGCTATCGAGTGTGTCCATAAGCCTCTGTGTCTTTGTTACCTTCAGTTTTATATTCCACCTATAAGTGAGGTCATATGTTTTCTGATTCTTTCAGTCTGACTTATTTCTCTTAATAAGATGGTCTCAAGGTCCATCCATGTATGCTTCATTGATTTCTGTTTTGATTTTGATTATTTCTTTTCCACTTAATTTGGGTTTCATTTGTTCTTCTTGTAGTGCCTTAAGGTAGAATATGAGAACTTTTATTTTTTTAATATAGGTAATTATTGTTTAAAATTTTTCTTCAAAGTACTGTGTTAGAAGCATCTACAAATTTTGGTATGTTGTGTTTTCATTTGTATATTGTTTAAAATTCTTTCTAATTTCCCTTTTGATTTCTATGACTTATGGATTCTTTAGAAGTAGATTATTTAGTTTCCAAATGTTTGGAAATTTTCAAAGATATTTTCTTATTATATATTTGTAATTTCATTTCATTGTTGTTAGAGAACATATTTTATTTTATTTGAATCTTTTTATATTTTATAACACTTGTATTATGAACCTGAGTATGGTTTATTTTATTAAAGTTCTGAGTGCACTTGAAAAGAATGTGAATTCTGCTATTGTTGGGTAAAGTGTTTTAGGAATGTTTATTAAGTCAAGTTGTTTGATAGTATTATTCAAATCTTCTATACTCTTACTGATATTTCTGTCTACTTGTTCTGTTATTATTGAGAGAAGGGTTCTGAAATCTCTGACAGTAATTGTGAGTTTGTCTATTTCTTCTTTTTATCAGGTTTTGTTTAATTTACTTTGAAACTGTTGTGAGATGCACAAATATTTGGAATTTTATCTTTTGACCAATTGATTACTTTTCCATATGTGATAATCTTTTTTTCCTTTTTTAAAATTTTTGGTAATATACTTTGCCTGCAATTTACTTTGTATAATATTACAATAGCAACACTAACATTATTTTGATTAGTGTTATTATATATATATATATTCCATGTTTTTATTTTACTTTTAACCTGTGTCTTTGTATTTGAAGTTTGTTTCTTATAGTCAATCTTTGCTTTTAATTGTGGTGTAAACTATTTATATTTAATCTATTTATTGATATGGTTAGGTATAAATCTGGTTTTTGGTGTTTATTTTGTATTTGCCCAAGTGTTCTCCTTTTCCATTTTCATTGCCTTCTTTTGGATTAAGTACTTATTGTTCTATTTTATCTTTTTGTTGGCTGATTAGCTATTGTTCTTTGTTTTGTTATTTTAGTGGTTGCTTTAGAGTTTATACATCTTTTACTTATCACTGTCTACATTTGTGATATTATACAACTTCACATACAGTGTAAGAATCTTCCCATAATATACCTCCATTTCTCCCTTACCAATCTCTGTGCTATTGTTGTCATTTATTTCTCTTTTACAAATCTTATATGCCCTACACAACATTTTTCTGTTTTTGTTTAGTCAATTATCTTTATAGAATATTTGAATAATAAGAAAAAAATCTTATATATTTATCCATTGTATTGCTATTTCTGCTATTCTTCTTTACTTTGTATAAACCCATATTTCTATCTGGTATGATTTTCCTTCTTCTTGAAGGACTTACTCTAATATTGCTTGCAATGTGGGTTTGTTGCAAATTTTTTCAGTTTTAGAATGTCTCAGAAAGTCTTTTTTTCACCTTGTTTTTTTGAATGATATTTTCACTGAATATAGAATTCTAAGTTAAGTTTTTCTCTTTCAGTACTTTAAAGATGTTCTATTCTCTTCTTGCCTGTACTATTTTTGATTAGAAATCTGTCATTATTATTTTTGCTTCTTCATATGTAATGTGTTTATTTTCTCTGATTGCTTTTATCTAATTCTCTCTTTATTACTGTTTTGAGAAATTTGATTACAATGTGCCTTGGTGAAGTTTTCTGATACTTCCTATGCTTGGAGGTTTTTGACCTTCTTGGATCTGTGGGCTCATTGTTTTCATTAAATTTGAAAAAATTTTTATGTCATTAGTTCTTCAAATAATTTTTATGCCTTTCACTTTGGTGACTTAAATTACACATGTGTTAAGTTTTATTTATTGATAAGCTTACTGATGCTCTGTTCATTAAAAAAATTCTCTTTTCTATGTGTTTTAATTGTTTCTATTGCTATGTCTTTAACTTCTCTAATCTTTTCTTTTATAGTGTTTAATCTACTATTATTTCCATTCAATATGTTTTTCATCTCACTCATAGTTTTCATTTCTAAAAGTTCATTTTGAGACTTTGAAAATATCTTTCATATTTTAAAATATTTTTGAACGTACAGAATCAGGGTAAGCTATGTAATTTGTGGGGCCCAATGCAAAATGAAAATGTGAGGGCCCTTGTTCAAAATTAATTGAAAATTTCAAGATGGCAACAAAAGAGCATTTAACCAAGAATGGGGTCCTTCTAAGTGTGGGGTTATGTGTGACTAACAGATCTCAGTTCATGAAGCTGACCCTAAGTGGAATAGAGGTATAATACCTGATTTAACATCCTAGTCTGCTAATTCTAATATCTGTGCCAGCTCTAGGTTGGCTTCACTTAATGAATTTTCTCTTCATTTGGATATCTGGCAAGTTTTAATTGAGTACTAGACATTGTAGATTTTATCTTGTTATGGACATTTTTGTATTTCCATAAATGTTCTTGAGTTTTCCTCTTTGATAAAGTTGAGTTATTTGGAAATATTTGATCCTTTTGTATCTTGCCTTTAAGATTTTTTTTGGTGGGACCATGGACTCTGCTTGTCAATGGAGGAGTGACAGCAGGTGTCAAGTGCTCTTGAGGATACATATGAAGAAGATATAGCTCTTGCTCTAATAATATAGTAGACTGAATAAGACAAATGTAACTATAATACAAGAATATGACAAATAATAGAGGCAAAATATGAGCTGTCAAATGGTATAAACATAGTACTATGGTGAGGTTAGTGAAGAAAAACATTCGAGAATTACTGTGAAAGATGATCAGGGTTTAGTCAAATGTTGTGAAGGGTAATTGTATTTTAAATGAAGAAAACATTATGAGCAGACGTATTTTTGAGAAATAGAATGTTGTCCAATATGGCTACAGTATGTATATTCATATGTATCATGGAATACAGCTTCTAATCTTTATGAACTCATCTTTCAGTGAGTACTAAGGCTGTTTTAATATTCTCCTTGACTGGATCCATTAAAGATTATTTTCTGGACAAATTAAAGTATTTTAATATTATAGGTGAAAGTGAGAACTCTGGAGCTGGATACTTTGGATTCAATTCAAACCCTGGCTCCACACTCATAAGCTGAACTCTAGTTAACTTGTTCTAGTTAAGTCTTACTTTCTTTGCATGCAAAATGGGTATCATGCATGCAGTGGTTTCTGAAGATGAAATGAAATAATGCAGTTGAAGAGACTGTCACGCATTAATAACCATGCAGGTAGTAGGCTTTCCACAAGTTTGCACCAAATATTCTCTATAATAGTACTTTGTCATGACTGTACAGTAGCACTAATGACAATGCTGCCACAGATGCATGGTGTTAGCTATATGATGCTAAACTTGTGCTTTTCAAAATACTTGTGATAAGAGTGTTGAGTCTATTCATGGGGCCTGATAGTAACTCATGGCAAAGTTTGGTTGTTGCTACTATTCTCTATGGAAGTATGTAATGGACATCAGTGAAATGGTCATAGGCACATCTGTTTGTCATTTTCATTTCATTTTTTATTAACATATATTCATTATTATAAAGATATATTAACTGAGCATACTTTCAAAATCATTAAATCCCACAAGTTAAAAGAGGGTGTATTTAAACAAACCATGTGGAAGCTACTATATGTGGTGATATTCTTTGGATTATTTTACTTTTATATAATGAATGTTTTCTTATATTTTATCGCCATTATATTTTAAAACACTTTCTAATACCAAATATACTTATTAACTCATTTGGAAACTATCAAAGACATACCCAGACTTGGATGTGGGGCCACACAGGGCAGAACTGAATTGGGGGCCTCCCTCACGGGAGGTGAGAACTTTTGCCACCATCTTGTTGATTACCAGTTATGTGCCTCAGTTTATAATGTGGGTTTGCATGGGCCAGGGCCAGGATTCGATCACTGGGCCTGACCTTGTGGTTGCAAGGGAAGCACTCAATTTGTTGAGCTATCCCAACATCCCAATCATAAATTTTTAAGATCAATTTTCAAAGAATTGTACTAACTTATACTTGTAGTGGTAATGTATGAGATAGTCAGTTCCTCCACATCCTGAAAATGTTTGAAAAAAATTAGTTAAATTAAGAGTTTAGAAATAATATCTACTAGTTTTTTTTGTGTTTTTTTTATTGTTAAATTTATTGGGGGGACATTGATTTGTAACAATTAGATAGTTTCTAGATGTACAAGTCCACATCACATCACCCATGCTTCGCATTATGTGCTCACCACTCAGAATCAGCTCCCCTTCCATCACCATATATCCGGTGTCCACTCCCACCCCCCACCAGACTCTCCCTATCTACTAGTTTTAATCTATAATTCTCTGATGACTAAATCAACTAGTTTAAAATGTTTTTAAGCAAGCTATCTATTTGCTTATGTTAATTATCTCTCTGTGTCCTTTGTTCATTTTTTTTCTATTGGATTTTTAATCTTTTTCTTAGTAGATTAAATAATTAAGGTAAATATCTTGATGTCATATTTATTTTAAGTGTTTTTCTCTCAATTTCTGTCTTTATACATTTGCTTATACTTCATTTCTATTAAAAGGAAATATTACAGATAATTTCAATTAAAGTATACAATAAATACTTGATTCCTTATTGAGAACTAATAGAACTTTTTTCAGAGGGAAAAGGAGATATAAAAGTTTAGATAATATCACAGTGACATATATGCTTTTTATCTCTAGGTGCCTTTTCATATGCAAAGAAGTATGAGAACTTTATAGGTGGGTGCTAATCTGCATTTTAATAGGCAGTTTTTATTTTTAAACAGAAAGTATATATGTCAACTGCTATGTTGACAGATTAATTGACCATAATTGTAAAAATTACATATTATTAATTTATTTTCAGTTCTTGTGTGTGAAAATATAAACCTACACAAGCACCATGGCCAATTACAGCACATTTGATATGACCTAATTAGTATTGTGAGGAAGCAACACATGGAAAAACAAATGGGAACACATGCTAGGGACAATATTGGATGTGACATGAATACTAATTTTGGCTTTATATTGTTTTATTCATTAAAATCTATCTTCTATAAAAGAACAAAACCCAGAATGAGACAGTTGTTGAATTCTTACGTGACAGGGGTTGTGCAAGGTGCTTTCGTGAACATTTGTGAGTTTGTAAAGAAAGCATTACCCCCATTTTACAGATTAAAAAAACAGACTCATGAAGTGAATTAAACTCCCTAAAGCTATATCCTGTATGAAATAGCTGAGAATTCAATCCATCCTCTGGCTCCAAGATAACCTCAGTAATTTAGTTTTTCAATTTTAGTTTTAGTTCCTTACTTTTTAAAGGAACCTATATGTTACTGGATAAGCTATTGTTCTCAATCCCTAGATAGATATCATGAAAATATGAAGGTCCCAGCCCCATTTCACCCTTCAAGATACTCCCTGACTCTCTACTCTGTGCCATTTCTTTCTTCAGGACAGTCTCTAACTCTCTGCTTCCTCTTTCCATACCACCTGCCTATGAGATTAAGTAGATGTCCAGAAGACCTCTAGGATTTAAGCTCACTGAATGTTGCCCAGGCCCTAAGGCTGGGCCTTAGTTCCAGGAGGGAGACCTGGCTAAAGGAAATTAATTTCGATTTCACTTCTTCCCAGTCTGACATTTCTAGCACAAGATAGTGCCATGTGGACACAGACAAGTTCTAGACTCTGGACTATTGACAGCCTAACGCCAATTTGTGGGCATGTACGGGCACATGATTCAGTTCCTACCTGTGTTGTTGTATTACTGCTTTCTGGCTACATCACCTGAGGGCAAGAGTGGGAGGGGTGGTGGCATGCATCCTGTATCCTGTCTGTTTCCTGAGGCTGTCACCTAGGTGCTGACCCTGCCTCCTCTGCTGGCTCTGTGTTATGTGTTAGGCTGTCCTTGAGATAATCTTGTCCATCTCCTTTTGAGATTGTAATCCTGCAATGCTAACAGCTCCTTCAATCAACAACCTTTTATGCTTCTGATTGATTTGGTGATGTTGCTCTTCCAAGATTGTTGTAAGCCTTACCAAATCATGGGCAGATTTTTAAAAAAAAGCAAATGGAACCATTTTTCCTGTTTTTTCCAAGTATCTCTTGCCTACCCTCCTGGCTGGTGGCATGTGTGGAAGGCAAAAGTACAGTGTGAAAGAGATCACACTCTAGGGATACAGTGAACATGGCCTAAAAAGTTAAGAGAAGACATGATTGAAAGATACGTTGTTTTACATTTATCCTATAAAATTCTGAAGGGTAAATTTTTCATGACCAGAAGATAAATTTCTTTGTATGTTTTGAGAAATACTTGAATTTGTTGTTATCGTCAATAATGCATACTATCAAGTTTTACAAGAGTAATTGCAAGCAAGTATTCACAGGTGGAAAGGTAAATGAAGCAACATCACATGTAATGATGTAACCAACATTAGTTAATTGTATTAGGGAACTACAGGGACAAGAAGATCAATGTTGTTTCAATGCAAGCATGTTCTGAAGAGCCAAGTTATTGTGAATAATAACAGTACTGCTACCCTTTTCTCAGTGAAAGATATAGCCAGCAATGGTGCATTTGACAATAAGGAACAGAGAGATATGGTACTTGAACTTGAATAGGAAGAGATGTTGACTAGACATTACGAAAAATTTTCATGTACTAAATGGACAATGAACAAAATACATAAGTAACATTTCCCAACTCATTATTCTAAATATTCATTGATAAATCACTGTGCTTCACAAGGGCCCCATGAGTTTACTTACACTTTTAAAAGTCTAATTGTTTATATAGATAAGGGCTTGTAAAAAATATTTGACCAGGGCTTTACAATTCCTAGGGCCAATCTTGTAAGATACAGATATTTAGTTAGAATTATTCTTCAAGGACTTTTTCTTTAAGTGGAGCTTTTATCACAGAGTGAAACCTTTAAATAAAAATGTTTATATTTATTTTCTAGTATATATTCGTTCTTTTTTATTAAATGGAACAATAATAATAGTAATAGGTGATATTCACTGCATACTAACTCTAGATCAGGAACCATGCTAACTACCGTATTTTCCGGCGTATAAGACGACCGGGCGTATAAGACGACCCCTAATTTTACAGTTAAAACATAGGTTTAGGCCTATATTCGCTGTATAAGACTACCCCCCACT
>PVKE010029735.1:0-20056 GCA_004027555.1 Craseonycteris thonglongyai | reverse complement strand
GGGGAGAGCTGTTTGTCCCAAAGTTTCTCCCCCATCTGCAAATGGAACTAGTAGCTCTCTCTGAGAGGCTGATGAATTGCAACTTAATTTTGTCTCTTTTTGAAAACCTCTACTCTCTTCAGGCTCAGGGCTGATCCTAGTGGTAACAGGTTCAAACTTGGTTTGCAAGGGAGGGGATGAAGTTCCAGTTCCTGCCTTCAGCAGTTTGTCTAGACTAGCAGCCAAAGTGTTTCCTTTAACCTTCGGAGGAGCTGCCGCTTTGTCTATACGTTCATTAATGATCTCCTTACATCTTTTGACTTCTTCCTCAGTGTCAGCAAAATCTGTCTTTGGAGGCCCTGTCCAATTTTCAGAAACACCTGGTTCAAGCGCTTGTGTTCCATGAACTATTCCACCAGAAGGTTGGAGTAAGGGTGATGAAGCTTCCAAAAGCAGCTTCTCTAAGCTGACACTCAAAGTATCTTTGTAGTCTTTAGACAAAACACTTGTTTTCATTATGGATTCTCGAATCTCTTGGTCTGAGTAATCCTTTACTTCCTTGAACCCTGGAGTACCAGACCATTCCAATTTCTTTTCCACATTTTCCTCTGATGACTCATTTCCTGGCAACCGATGAGTGAACTTTCTGGGTGGTCTTGATGGAAATGTGGTTTTATCTGGTAACACCTGGAGTGTGCCCTCTGAATTTAATTTCTCTATTTCCTCTGTTGCCGGAACTCTTTTTTGACTCAGAAGTGTCTCCATTTCATTGGTATTTTTCCCTGATGATTTAATGTCATGGAATTCTTTATATTTCTGGCTATTAAAAGGCACAGAATTTGTTTGGCTTGCAGTGTTTATATTCTTCTCAACATTAACCTGATTGTTTGGATTGGCTCCTAAGTCCCAAAACTTCCTCAAATTCTGAAATTGAGAGTGATTATAGACCTGTTCTGTATTGGGTTCATCCATTCTTTCTTTTAGGGACATAACTTTAAAGGTGGAATTTGATTCATCAATTAGAGATCTGTCTTTCTCCAAAGAAGCATGTATTGCACTCCCATCCTTTGAAGGATGCTGTAGTGCTGGAAGATTGACGTCTCTTCCAGAATGCAGACTGTCTGCTACTGGCAGTCTTTTCACAGGCCCATTTTCCTTATTTTGAGACTGAGATGCTTTACCTGAGTGGCCAGCTGAAGGATAAGTTCTGAATGGGGCTCTGGGCTCTTCAGGTTGATTTGAGGAATAAAAGCTGGAGAGATGGGCTGCTGGGCCATCCTCATCTAGGACCACTTGTCTGGCAGTGACTTGATTATATTCATTCTGGCCTGTAGATAAATGGTCTGTGGACTTCACAGGCTGATATGCTTTAGCAGAAGGTGGTCCCTGATCATGTAAAGACGGGGGTTCTTTATGAATTAACTTAGCTGCAGCTTTCTCACCTTCCCAAAATGATATTCTGTCACTTACTCTTTTGTATTTCTCTCTTCGCACTTGGTTCTGGGGAATCTCACTTGCTTTTTGTTGTAGTTGGATCTCAGGTTCCTTCCAAGCAGATGTGTGGTTGGCAGCCCCAGGAAACAACACAATATTCTCTGGCTCTAAGGAAGCTTTCAAAGTTTCTCCTCCTTCGCTCTCCCTCTCTGTCCTCATGTTGTCTTTTAAGCTTGGTTCTTTGACAATTTTTAAAGAGTCCAAATATTCCTCTGTGTTTCCTCTATTTTTTTCATGGCCATGAAGCTTGGGCTCTCCTTCACCTGAGCTGCCAACATCCTCAGTGTTGCAAGGAACTTGGTCTGCTGCATCTGACTCTTTGAGGGCACTGTTGGAATAGTTACTGGTTGGGGAAGGTATCCCATTTTCTTTGCCTGTGTTTTTTGAGCCTTGGCTATAGTCCACAGTTTCACTCCCTTGATTTGCACCTTCTTTGCCTTGTTGGGGCAAATTAATAGATTTGGGTTTGATATTCTCAGTGTCTTGGCTATTTCCAGAAGGTAGTATATTTCCCTTTACCTGGTAGGTCGAGTCAGATCCCATAGGCAGCAATTCAACTTTAGTGGATAGTAAAGCTTTTGAGCCATTTTCATTTAGATTAGTGTCATCTGTCACCAAGGTAATAGCCATCTGTGATTTTGAGTTTGTTTTTTCTTTGAGTTCTATTCTTTGGGGATGTTGGAGAGAAGACTTATTGTCATCTGAATGAGAACTTCGGTTAAACCAGTCTAGGACTTTAGATATGGAATCATCAGTTGTCTTCCTTGTCTCAGTAGCATATGAACCAGAGCGTGAGGATGTCTTAGCTTTTAGGGCCGTGAGAAGAGGCTTACCTTGCTGATGGTCTCTAGCACTGCCATCTGGCACCTGAGATGACTCAGGCTCAACAGGAGACAGTTCATCTGCAACACAGAAAGGCTTTTCTAAATAAGAAAAGAGAATGCTTCAAGGAGATTATTCAACAACTCACATTGTCTTTTAAAAAGAAACTTTGTATTTACGTGTTCCACACCACTATCTGTTTGTATCAGCATGCTTTCAGGTGTTATAACATAAACCATCCTAATTAAGATCTACCAAAGATACCCTATGACAGTAAAGGAAGTAAATGTAGAACCCTGGAAGTATGGGGTTAGACTGAATTGGAAAATTTCTTTGAAGTCTCTGGTTTATCTTTAAAATTCATGTTTTGTATTTTGTTCCATGTTACATTTTACATATGAATTTTCTCCCACCCTCAAATCTTTGCATAAAATTACACTCCAGGAACACACAGCATGCTGATTTTATGGTGTCACCTACCCACTGGCACACTCATAAACCCTAGAGGGGGCTTATAACCAAGTTTGAAGAACACAGGCTTAGATTTCAGGAGTTGGAAAAATAACTTTCAAGGAACATTAAACAAGGAGTTCCCTCTAGAACCTTAGAATGGCACAATGAGAATATTTGCAGGCCTGGGCCTTACTCCTAAACTTTGAAAACAGTCTCTGAAGTCAGGATCCAGGAATCTTTATCAACAGCTGTCCCAGTGACTGTTTTACATACTGGAGTTTTAGGACCATGATCTTAAGAGGCTCCTTCATTATCCCCTATTTCCCTCTTATAATTTGTGAGTTGGAAATAGTTTCTATGAGCTGAATAAACTAAAATGAGAACTGATGGAGAATGTGGTCTATCCCTGTTTCCTAACCAATGGCTAGGAGACTAGAGAAGGATATTTAAGTACTTTCTGAGCTATCAAGAGAGTAGAGTCTTTTTTGAGCCTTAACCACAGGGTACAGGATACATTTGGATACATTAGTTAAAACTCCGGTGTTTTATCATTTCTCCCTCTTCCTTATAAATGCTAAGCTATACAATACATGTTCCTGAAAATTTTGTGACCTGAATATTGATGAAGTCAGCTATACTTCAAATGCACTAGAGAACATATCAGTTAATAAAAGTTTGTCTTTCATTTTAATCATCAACTCTGGCTAAATGTAAAAACAACAAAGACTTACAATAATTGGCACACAGTGGATATTGGTTTCCTTCCTTAATTACACGTTGCACTGTTAAATATATGTCAAAAGTTATAAAGTTTCTTTGAGAAGTCTTTAAGAATTCTGTATGAGTCTGTTTAATAGTTGACTACTCCATGATTACAAAATGTTTGTAATATACTGTTACTGAAACCAGAAGTCTGGGCAGTATAAACATAATTTAAAATTATATTCATGCCTGAAAATTATTAAAAGGCTATACAACAAAATGTCAGCAATAGTTAATGCTGGGCATGACATAATAGATGATATTTATTTCATTCTGTGTGATTTCTCCTTTTTTTATTTTTTGAATGAAATTAATTATTGGGAGTGATGGGAAGAGGAGTCAATTTTGCTTTCATCCCTCCATCCCTAGACCACAGATTTTAGCTATTGAGGTATAATAACATTTGTCAGTGCATCTGAGGGCATCTCTTCTTTTTGAATGTTTTACAATGAAAGCTTATGACATTTAAAATAAAAACAGCTATTTTAAAATTTTGATGTCACGAAATATTCTGTTTCCTCTAAGGAATTCTTTCTTTGTCTCCTTCCAGGACAATAATGAGTATGCTGACTATCCTGAAGCTCAGAGCTCAAGTCAAACCCTTATAATATGCAAAGAGTTTATCTTTTTCTAATTTGTCCTGATTGTCTTTTTTATGCTCCATTTTCTACATTTTATTTTTGTGGTAAGCAGAAAAGAACAGGGCCTTAATAAATAAGCAGACTTTGTTTATAAACTCTGAGGCCAGAAGGCCTGTCAATCAAAATGGATGTAGCTGATGATGTGTTTTTCCCAAATTCCATGGTCCATTGTGATTTATAAAACAGAAAGCACACATAAATAGTTAATATAAAACTTTGAAGATATTCGGTGGTAAAGTAGGTACACTTTGAAAAACAAAGCGGGTTTACCTTTTTTTCTATGAATTATAACAAAGGAAAATATTACCAAAGAAACTTTTTTCATCTTTTGAATAAACACTTCAGCAAGCATCAGCCAATTATTTGCTAACATTTACTCAGACTTCAGTAATTTCCTTGAAATGAGCTTCTTTATTTCTTGAAGAAGCACTTGCTAATTTTTAATAAAAATAAAAATCTGTTCTATTCAAATGATTTTAAATGTATGGGAAGAGGATAGGGGTAGGGGGTTGAAAATGCTTTGTCCTTTAAGAAGTAGATTGATCTGAAAAGTATAAAACTGTAGGGCTGAGCAAAAGTGACTCAGGGTTAACTTAAAACTGACTAATAAGGGAGGGTGAAAGCACATGAGTTAAAGTGTTGACTGTTGCTACTGCAAATTTTCTCCACTATAAAGAAATGATCTTAGGGTTGGATGAAAACTTCGTGAAGATGGGAGAGAGTAGACAGAATGACTTTCCCCATGGTTACTGTTTTTTAAAATAAGAATTATGAAGTAATCATATAAGTATGGGAAAGCAGTGTGAGGCATCCCCTGAGAGCTGTAGGATCTTCAACAGAGGGCTAGTTAACTATTTGGCAGAAGGCAGGATTCTTATTGCCTCTGAACTCACACATGCTGAAAGAGAAAGTTCCTTCAGAGCTTTGAAAG
Source organism: Craseonycteris thonglongyai (assembly GCA_004027555.1). NCBI lineage: Eukaryota > Metazoa > Chordata > Mammalia > Chiroptera > Craseonycteridae > Craseonycteris > Craseonycteris thonglongyai. Next base: position 14,974 of record PVKE010029735.1, on the reverse strand, counting down.
TCTAAGGACAACTGGCCAGAGGCCCTGTGCAGGCCAGTCTGAGGCGTTTTCACAGTGAATACTCAAAGTTTAGTTTCCCATCCTTTGAAGATAGGAAAGGGAAGGTTCTCTTGAGATTAAAAGAGAAACCAACGTTTGGATAAATGGCAATTGATACATTTGGAGTAGGTGAGTAATAATATATTTACTTTATAAAAAAGTATTAGCATACTTCTAATTCTTACTCTATACTAACACCTCGATTTAACTCAAAACATTGTAATTTGTTTAAATACTTGATAAAATGGCATATTTTAGGTAAAGCATAATGGGCCAGAAACTGCTAACTGGGTTCTTTTAGTTATTGGTGGTTGAGAAAAACCTCCAAACCCACTAGAAGGTACGAGCATTTCCCTGGTGGCATCTGCCTGAATTCTGGCTGGGGTGGCTAGAAAGCAAAATGCCACTTCTCCGGAGTGGGCTGACCTGGCCACTCCAAGCTCACTGGGTCAGTACTCACAGCCTGGGAGTGACAACACTCTTACCAGCAGGGCTTTTGGGCAATTCTGATTTAAGCATTGGTAATCCTGACGATTTAGCTTTGTGTTCATTGATGGTGGGTGAATTCTCGATGGGCTGTGGCCTTGTAGTTAAAACTTCTGACGGAGAAGAGTGCCCATTAATTGGAAAAGAACCAGAAGTCGTTGGCTGATGGGTTTCATTTTTTGTTACACTTGGGTTTGAGGCTGACTGAGGTAAAGGAAAAGGTTTTCTGTATCGGGAAGGCTTAGGTTCCTTTCCAAACTCATCCCTGTCCCCTACGTCCTGTGTTCCATTCTTCAACCTGTCAGACTCTAAAACGCTGAATTCTCCCACTTCGTCATCGATGAGCCCAGGACTTGGTGGGAGTTCATCTTTCACAGCGGAGAATCGCACGTGTTTCAAAGGCTCCAGTGAGTTTGAGGAGGAGTCATCCTCTAAGGAATGCTCTCTCTCAGAAATTCTCTCGTGGATTGTTAGGCCGGGCGGCACCATTTTGCTTTTGGGTTCAAAGTTTTGATGGAAACGAACAGTCTCTGAGTCCGTGCTGCTGGAACTGGAATTGCGCTTGAGGATCCCTCTCGGAGCCACTCTGGCGTTCAGGGAGTCTGCCCTTTGTCTGGGGAAAGACTGGCCATCGTCTTGCTTTAAATCACGGGATTTGTAGACCACTTTCCTGGCTCTGGGGACTGGAGCTTTGATTTGGGATCCACTCTCAGGGCCTGGAGAAGTCTGCTTTGGCTTCTCTAACTCCTGGCTTGAAATATCCAAGATTGACGAGTTTTCTTTTGACTCTGACAATTCACCTGAAAATTAAAGCACTTAGGTGATATACCAAATATAGAGTAACTTTATAATTTACAACACCTATTCATAAATTTAAACTACATTTAACAAAAGTATTAAAATATTAGACAATAAAGTATGTAGTATAAGTGTAAAATAATTTAAAAAGCATTTAAAAATTCATGCATGAACATCATGGATCATTTAAGATTTTAGGATTCTTGTGCTTTACATACATACTTTGTGGCATTTTATATTAAGTAAAAAAAATTTTTAAATGTATCTTAAAAAACTCCCGGGAAGCTGGGGTGTCTCAGTGGGTTGAACACTCGCTTTGCAGCCCTGGGGACCAAGAATCGTATCCCGGACCCCAGCCTGTTTGGACCCATATGCTGAACTGGGGTGTGCTTGTGACAAACAACTATGGAGACTGCTCTGGGCCCTCCCCCTTCTCTCTGTCTCTCTCTGCCTCTGTCTCTCTGTCTCTGTCAAAAACAATAAAATAAATCTTTAAAAAAAAACTCCCCATGGAGGCAAAGGGAAAACACAGAAGTTAATTTAAAAATTCACATGTAGAAATAAGAAAAAGGAGCTCAGTTTAAAAAACAAAACTCAATAGCTAAAACAAAAATTAATTTTGTCAAAAATTTTTTAAAAATAAATAAATAACATGGGGATGTTGGAATAGCTCAATAGGTTGAGTGCTTGCCTTGAAACTGTGAGGCCCAGAGATCAAATCCTGGCCCCAGACCATGCAAACCCATATGCTGACCTGTTCCTACTGTGGCTCCCACCCCTAAATGGTCACACATCCACTTGTGTGGAATGAAACTATGTCACAACTAATGATGTACAACTATGGAGACTGCTCTGCCTACCCCACACTCCCTTCTTCTCTCAAACAATAAAATACAGCTTTTTTTAAAAAAAAAATAACATTCTAGTTAACTTTTTTTTCTGTAAAATATTTTACACTATGTAAAGTATACCCAGTGGAAAGGAGGAACTACACTAAAATTCAAACAGGTGAATTGAAATTCCTAATATCACTTCCAATTGTTAATTTTCTACTCCTTGTCCAATCTTTAACTCTTGTGGAATTTTCTTACAGTTGCTTTTAAAGAGATGAAGTTGTCTAGTATTTCCTCTTAACGGTGTGGAAGAATGATAAAATTCCATAAGAGGCAGACTTACATTCATTAAGTTACAAACCGGATCAAATGCTCCTGAGGGACTGGGTTGATAATTACAGATTAGAAGATCGTAACATTGTCAAGTGGCCCTTTTCTCCTGAGGCAAACTCTTTTCATCTTAAACAGAACTGTTGTCTGCACATGGTAGACCTCCAGGATATGCTGTTGAATAAGTGACTGAATGCTTCTGGTCAAAAAAAGTGCCCAGTTCACTGAGAGGAAACCCAAGGGATAAGGGTTACACAAATGTCAGCTCCCAGACTGGAGTGCGTGAGCCTCCAATGTCTAAAATTTCTGGTTTCTTTTCTCAGGCAGGAGACCAACAAGCAGAGCAGAATAAGAAAACCATCAGGACCTTTCACTTTCTCTTAAAAGTTATTTTAGTTAAAAGAACTCTGAGAATTTCCCTTAGTCCACAGATAACACAGATAAAGATATTTAGTACATAAAAATAATATTTACCCTCTTCTGAAGTCTGAAAGAAACCAGCCCTTCCATTTTTTGACTGCTCATTTTTGATTTGTTGAGATAAGTGATCTTCTGGCAACGTGGAGCTATTAAATGGATTCTTCCTTTGCTGGGGAAAAACATTGTTTATCAAACTCATTTAAATGTCATAACAGAAACTCAGTATTAGCAAAGGCTTATTATCTCGTTTTTGATAGTTATATCCTATAAACTCTATCTGGCATGTTTGAAAAATGTTGTCCTAGTTAATCAGGTTGGCATAGAATGATGATATGTGTTTTCCCAAAATGAATAAATAAATAGACGAAACTGTATGAAATATACTCAGTTCCAGAGTCCTACAACCAGGCATTCAAATTTATGCCTCACATTTTATAGAGGTGAGGGAACTTAGGCCTGGATATATCTAAGCGCTGGTCAAGGTCATGGTAAAGCTGAGGCTCTAATCAGGGCAGATTCCCACCAGCGCTCTTTCTACCAACAAGACTCACTGTGCTAGATTAAAACCACACCAAATATAATTGTAAGTGACCTTTTCTATAAGGATTTAGCTAAAGATATTTATCAAGGTATCTTGAAGTATTTCATAGTCACTATTGTGATGATCAGTTCTAATGAAAAAAATGTATCAGTAAACAGAAACTTTTTTATTAATATTAGACAGAATATCAATGCTTACGATCTATAGTTTCATAAATTAGCAATGCCATCCCTCAAGCAAACTTCTAACCGAATCAGGAAGCTATGAATAGGAATAAGGACTGACCTGGAACTAACAAGCCACGTTCCATATGCTTCACCCTTTCCCTATTTGCCCTGAGAGAACTTGCCAGTGCTTGGGGCTGCAGTGTTTACCCCGAGACAACTCGCGGATCAGACTCCTAACCTTACCTCTCAAATTAGTAAATATTGATCATATGCATTTCTGTTACATTGGGATAAGAGACCAGTTCTGTTTAGAAATAACTCCAAGAGCAGTTTTTACATTTTATTTTCACATAGAAAACCAGTCAGATTTGCTTCAGCCTCAGAGTGTGTTTATGTAAATTTAAATGAACACGGCATGCGAGCTGCACTTTTTTTTTTCCCTAAATGGGCAAAGGGTTTTAAAACAAGCAGCCTCAATAGCTTTAGACTTTTTACTCTCCAGGACAAGGAAACCAGGTTTTCAGCAGGGTGTATGAGTAACATGGTATTCATCAACCTTCCCACGACAGGAGTGACTTCTTCTAGTAAATAGTAAAAATTATCTGGTTTTGCTACCCCAAAACTGCTACAAAGTTTTCTTTATTTCATGATGCTTTGATAAAATAAGAAAAATGGCATTCCGACAAAAATGAACTTTTTGAAGTCTGAGCTTTGTTCTACCTTAGCTGGAGACACAGCGGACTTCCTTGAGTTTTGCTGGGACGTATCAGTCACGGCGGGAGCTGGATTTGCCACACTGGGACTGCAAAAGCAACAATAATTTAGAAAATAAAACCTCACCCTCCAAGGAAGCATAAATCACGTCTCTGAAGCCAAAAGCTATTAAGGCCGGATAGCAGAGGAAGTTTGTAACATCAAACTGCCACGAAGGGAGAGGCAGTGGGGCCTAGAGATGTTTAAGCAGTGAAGCAAAGGAAACGGCAAAACAGAACTGGAAGACAGGCATGAGGAGAGATAAAACAAGCCGCCAGAAGCCCTGAAGTTTACATCACAGCACTGGCACTCAGGAGGTTCACAATTTAAATTTATAGAAATGAACGGGTCTCAAAGTCAGAAGCTAACATCAGATGCAGACAAACAAGAGCAAATAATCTCCAGCAGGAACCGTCATTGCTGACATGAAGCTCCAAAGACTATTAGGGGCTCCTTCCCTAGGCCAAGGCCAGAACAGCCATGCTCGCTCTAATTTAGGTAGCAAATAACGAAAGAGAAGACTCAGATGAGGCAAGTGACTCGACAAAGGATCAGAAGAAACAGCAGATCGAAGAGGTGCTGTGCAAAGAGGCTGGTGGGTTGGGGCAACTTATTAAGAACTTGCAACACAACTCTCCAGGCTGGCCAGGTGGGGTCTTATTCAAATACAAGAGGGATAGGACCAGCATAGCATCCAGAAGATAGTAAGAGGTTAAAGCCTGGAGCTGGCTTAGAGGAGTGAGGAAGATCCTCTAGACCAGGGGTCCCCAACCCCCAGGTCATGAACCAGTACTGGTCCATGAGCTGTTAGGAACCGGGCCGCACAGTGGGAGGTGAGCAGCAGGCAAGTGGGTGAAGCTTCATCTGTATTTACAGCCGCTCCTCATCATTCCCATTGCTGCTGAGCTCCGCCTCCTGTCAGATGGGCAGCGGCATTAGATTCTCATAGGAAGGTGAACCCTATTGTGAACTGCGCATGTGAGGGATGTAGGTTGCCTGCTCCTTATGAGAATCTGATGCCTGATGATCTGAGGTGGAGCTGAGGCGGTGATGCTAGAGCTAGGGAGCAGCTGCAGATACAGATTCACATGAGCAGAGAGATTTGACTGCACAGAGACCATGATCAATCAATTGTTTGCAGATTCATATCAAAACCCAGGCTCAGGGCTCCCACTGATTCTGCATTATGGTGAGTTGTATCATTATTTCATTATACATTACAATGTAATAATAACAGAAATAAAGTGCATAATAAATGTAGTGTGCTTGAATCATCCTCTAACCATTCCCTCACCGCCACCCCAACCCCTATCCCCCCCTACCCACCCTGATGCCGCTCTGTCTGAGGAAAAATTACCTTCCACAAAATCAGTCTCTGGTGCCAAAAAGGTTGGAGACTGCTGCTCTAGACCAGGACTTCCTCCCTGAGGGACAGGACAGCCCCAGGGTGAGCCAAGAGTGAATGGAGAAAACTGAGTGGAGCAGACAGACTCCTTCCTGAACAACCACTCCGCTGGCTACTGAGTAAGAAGGGAAAAAAAGGGGTCACAGTGTCCCTTGAGGGGGAGAAAAACCACCTGCTCAGACTTCCTGATCCAATGGCCTGGCCTCAGGCACAAGAGGTGGAGTCACTACTGGCTGCAACCACAGTGCCTGCTTAAACTCCACCAGTTCTCTTCGTGGCATCACGAGTCAAGAACTTGGACAATTCCCGGGAAGGCGCTGGCTTTCCACCAGGCAGCAAAGGATCGGGAGGCTGGTGAGGCAGTGATTGGCTCCAAGGCCACGAAGCCCTGCTCACCATCTTTGTCATGAAAACCATGGGCTGGATATTGCTGTGGCTTTGTTTCCTTTCTTTCCCTGGGCATTTCAATTGTTATTTTGTACAGTTAGTCCCAGGAATAGGCTGGCATTCTGAGGAAACCATTCTTCCTTTTGTTACCCTCCTCTTTGTTCCAGAAAGGAATTATAGCAGGTGAGACAGATGTTTATGAAATATGTTCTCATCACATGGATGTGAGAAAGGCAGGAAAAAAAAAAAAGGATGGGGATAGGTAGGACAGAAAAGAAGAGTAGGAACTTAAAATGGAGTCAGAATTAAGGCGGATAGAAGAACACATTACAGGAGGCTACTTGCAGCAGATAGGCACTTACATAAGTATTCTAGCAGCCTCTGGTCTGAAAAAAGAATTCTGGTTACCCATAGAGCTGATAGTACCCATATGATTAAAAAAAAAAAAAAATCCAATAGCTCAGGACTAGAAACAAATTTCTCTTAAGTGTCATTTTAAAGACAGTGAGTGATGTGAGAAACCTTATATATGCTATGCTCAGTTTCTCAGAATGTTTTGCATCATCTCCCTTAGTAGATAAAATAATCACGTAATAATCGAGGACCTGATCCAAGTTCTGATGGCCAGGGCTCTCCAAGGGACACGTATCTTCTCCTGCCGTCTTCGTCCTTTCTCCTTCCCACTCACCGAGAACAAAGCATAAGCGGAGCCTCTCATTCTCCTCTCCCTGCTCCCTGGAAAACCAGTTCCAGCCCCTGCAGGCCCCCAGCCCTGATTGCTCACATTGCATCATGTTTCCCCTCCTCCCAGAGATAAAACCGGTCTCTCTCTAAATTCTATCTAGCTATGTATTTCAAGTCTACTCTGCCACCTCATTCTGTGTGCATGTACCGTATTTTCCGGCGTATAAGACAACCCCCTAATTTTACAGTTAAAACATAGGTTTAGGCCTATATTTGCTGTATAAGACTATAGCCTCGGAAGTGGGGGGTAGTCTTATACAGTGAATATAGGCCTAAACCTATGTTTTAACTGTAAAATTAGGGGGTCATCTTATACGCCCGGTGGTCTTATACGCCGGAAAATATGGTACCTTATCTCTCATAGTAAACTGGGAGACCCGCAAGAGTATCTTGACCACCCTTATGTCACCCATAATGCCTTGTACTGTGCCTGGTACACAGCTGGTGAATGATTGAACAAATGAAGGCTGATTGAGCCAGTGACAGCGAAAGCAGAAGCAGACAAGTGACTGTGCTTTGATTTCTGTTTGTTTTTTTTAAATTCATTTTATTTGCCATTCGACAATGAGGCATATTATTTAGGTTTTAAACAATATGTCTTTGTTCCTGCTATTCAGAAAGCAAGAGAGAGAAAGAAATGAGGCATTCAAAACACATGATCAGACACTAATATACCAGAAACACACACTATTGCCTGGGTTGAGTGGGATACCTGGAGAGCCAAAGTTCACCAGCCTACTTAATGAGAAAAAATTAAAATAGGAGCCTTATGCCTGCAACCCCATCTTTGAAAATCTAGCTACTTCCAAGATTAAGCTCTGCTTTGCTTGTACTGAGGAATACAGCAACCGTTTTGCTTGCCTGTCTTTTACTGGGCAACCATCGCTACAGTAGCATTTATTCTCAAATGATCTTGGCAACATCTCTATGAGGTATATATCCTTCTCTCCCTTTTACTTGTGAGAAAACCAAAGAGGCTTGGAGAGTTTAAGTGGCCTGCTTGATGTCACAAAATTAGTTAGTGAAAGAGCTGGGAATTTGAACCAAGTGTGTCTGACCCTGACTCCAAACGCAACCATCATAATAGCTGGGCTATTGTATATGACTCTGGTTTCTCACATTACTAATGCAGTGATTTATGGCCAGAGGACAGGAGTAAAGTCAAGGTGATTCTCCCTTCCCAGTGACTCTTACACCTGTCACATCCTTTCTACCTGTACTGGTTCCTCCATTTCTGTCAACTGTATTCACCTCACATCTGACATCCTGACTCCGGAGTTCTATTCCCCTAAACCATTCAGCCTCATACCACCAAGCTGGAATGATCCTGTCCCCCTCCTGCTCGTTACCGTCTCCTGGATCCTCAAGGCCCGTGGAGTGAAGCCCGAACTCCTCGGGAAGGAACTAGAGATGTACCCACCAGTCCCACTAGACTTTCCCACTCCTCCTTTCTGTTGGCCCTGCATGCCAAACAAACTGGTCTATCTACTCACAGTCCCCAAATTCACCCCTTTGCTGTCTCCACTCAACCTATTGCCCAGCTCCTCCCGCAAGTGTTCACTGTGTTCCCTTTGCCCAAATCTTTGCTGTCACCTCCAAGCCCAATTCAAATCTCACCTCCTACATGATGATGCTCCTGTGTCAGCCCGGCTGCAAGTGGGGCTTCTTGTCTCACATCCTACAACTTATTGGTGTTTTGGATTAAGAATGTACTCCCAGTCTGGCGCTGTTTGTTATCATGTGATCGGATACTCTTATATGGATGCATTATTCTTCCTGAGACTATATCTCTTTTTAGACAGATACTATGTCTTTTGTATCTTAGAGAATCATTCTGAGGGCCGCAGACTCTGTCCTGCATATAACACATAGTCAATACACTCCACAAGATGAGCTTTTTAAACCATAGGAAGGGAGACCCCCCCACTCCAAAAAAAAACAAACAGAATTTATTTTTTTTTAATGGTGTATTTATTCTTACATGTTTAAACTTCAGTCACCTTCAAAGTACTCTCCGTTTGATGCAAATACACCTATTGAGAAGCTTTTTCCATGGCTCACAACAGTTTCTGAACTTGTCGATTTTGCCGCCTTAATTTAGTGCTTCTGCAGTTTTTGGTTTCACCTCTTCCACATCAGCCAACTGTTTCCCTTTGAGGACTTTTTTTCATCCAGGAAACAAAGAAAAGTCTCAAGGGATGGGATGGGCTGAATAGGGAGGGCACAGGAGTTATGCCGTTTTGGGTCAAAAACTGCTGAACACTCAGCGTGGTGTGGTCAGGTGATCCGTCATGCTGTACGTTGTTCACGTAAATCACCCATCATGAAATGGGCAAATGCATTCAAAGAGTCTCCCAGAAAATTCATTGAAGCTGAACACAGCCTCTCACACCACCACCAGCTGGTGCTCTGATGCAGATGGGTTCCTAGAACACTCACCTAGCAGGGCAAGCCTGTCCAAGGGGCCCACCCTTCAGAAGGTAATTCTGGTTTTTTTGGGGGGACAGGGGGATCCCTTTTCATATATCAAGCCAAATCCCATACTCTGTGTTCTGTAATTTCTTCCCTCAGGCATGCTTCAAAAACTACCACAATACTAGAAAGAAATACTTAGACAAAATCTGTTTACTTCACTAACAGGATTATTAAAATGTTATACTATGATACTGGCATTAGGATTTCCCTCCTCAAAGTGTCTGCATTTTAACACAAGTCTTTGAAGGCTTAACTAAACAAACAAAACAAGGAGAAAAAAATAAAATAAAATTAGGTATTGTGGCAGGGACTCTGGGGGAAGAAGTAGGGCTTTGCATGGGTCTTAAAACCACACTACACGGGCAGCCGGACACTCCTGCTTCTATGTCCAGCCATAAAATGCTCCAACTTTCAAACTCAAAAAGCGTTTGAACCTGAACCAGTTTTCCTCTCTAAAACAGTTTAAAATAATAGCAGACATCATATACTTGAGCCTGAAGTATTTTCCAGCTTAAATATTAACAGCATCTAGAACCAGAAGCAATTTCTGTGAGTGATTTTTCCCCGTGTCTTTTGTGGTGGTTGCTTTCTCCCGCTGGACTGTGAGCTCCCTGGCAGCTAACACCCCATCTCATGCCCAGCACCCAACACTGTGTTCACACACTTCACACTCCATCAAGCTTACACGTGAATAAACACATGAAGAAATGGCTCAGAGAGAATGCAAAGGAAGACAATTAAGAAATATGCTGTGCCAAGCCTTTCAAGTATATATATATATATATATATATACTTTTTTTATTTTTATAAAATATTACTTCTCTGGTGCTATCACACTTTAACCTACAGATTTATCCAACACAAGTATTCTCATCCAAGTGTTAGGCACTCAGATGTCACAGTGAAACTATTCCTACCACAACTGATCTGGGTATACCCAATTTTAAGAAAGATTCTTTTAAGAACTCAATATAAGTGACTCTGTAGTGCAGGCCTCCAGAAATAAAATGCTCACATCACTGGATTGCAATCAATCCGAGGACAAAAGATCAAGTGCATTGTCCATTGGTTGGCTCATCATAAAAGCAGCTCACAACTTCCATCCAGACATGCTTACGTTATTTAAAAATCAAGTATTCCTTTGGGTGGAGTGGACGTTCGATCCCTTCAGAGGAGAAAGAAGGAGGCCACCAAGCAACCGAGGGACGTGGGATCAGAACAAATGAGGAAGGAGGCACTGGAAGGGAAAAAGAGCTGGGAAACTTGCCACACACTGTAGAAACTATCTTCTTTTCTTTTTTTAGAAGCCTGGGCTGGCCCTGTCTGCAGCCACAGAGCTAAGACAATATAAGCTACGGGAGAGACCAGTCCTCAGAGAGGCGGTCTTAAGGAAAGAGCTGAGAGAGAGAGAGAGAGAGAAAGGTTAGTCTATTTCCAGGCTCCTTCAGGCTACAGAAGCACCCAGAGCAGGGACATCTAAGGCCCTGGTCGGTAGAAAGGCGACTAGACTCTCGGTGTTTTTTGGAGCACCAAACTTGTTTCACAGAACAAGTCATATAAGTAACAAGGAGGAGCATCTCACCCTAGAGCAGGCCTACCTCTATCATCAGGACACATGATACTCCATTTATGGGCAGGGTCCTGGGGTCCTGACCATGGGAAGGGCTTCTCACATTTTTATTCAGTACTCCCCACCTAGGTTCAGTCGCATCCTGCAGATTATCACGCCCACATACTTCGGTTTCTATTCAGATCGTATAAATCTTTCGCTTTTTACTAAAGATTATCATGTATGTGTTCTACAGTTATTTTGGGAGGGACGTGATGTGTTATCAAGGTGTGGGTTGTGGGCCAGTGCCAGTTGTAATTTACTTGTTACTGGTTCGCAGTGAGATAAACACAGAAACGGAGAGTATGCATTTAGAATCACTTAGAGCCATTTGCTGAGACATCCCAGCACACAATCAGTGGGTTTGCACTTTGCATGCCTTTGTTGTTTTTTGTCTGGTACTTTTCCAGTATTCATTTTTATTATATTGTATAAAAAGGTACTACTACTTTATGATAATTAGAAATACAAAAATAAAAAATAAAAAAATTTAAGACTAAAACACTGGTCCTTTGCCACAGCATGTGCCAACACTGCCCACAGTTTAGCCAACACAGCCCTGCTGAAGGTTAGTAATGACAGCTAGAACAGCAAGCAGTAGACGCTGTCCTTTCGTGCTCTAAAAGCGGCGTCATTCATTCTCTGCTCCTCTGTTCATGAAACCCTTTCCTGATATGCCAGGTGCAGACAAAGAGGATTCCAAGAGAACACGGGCAGCTTCCAAGGCTTGAGTGCATGCTCACTACCTCAGTAGCCACAATGCTTTCATTCTTCACAAAGAACCCCACCAAAGTTGTGCTCACAACAGAAGGAAGAAATCCTGCCCCAGAGCCCATTAGACAAACTCCTTCAGAAACTGCAATATCCAGTCACTGTTGCCTCACACTCCCTAACTCCAGGCTAAGAAAATATTGACGGGTATTGAGTCATTCCTTTGAGGTTCACTCAGTCTAAAAGTACAGGCCCCAAAATACACTTAACACACCCAGTTCCCAAAGGTTAGAGCACTGCAAGAACCTGATACTGAGTGATGGAGTGGTTTCTGACATGGAACGAAGTAGACAACAGCTCCGTAATACGTTTCTGGATGATTTCTACCCACGCCATGTAATAAGCAAAGCATACTGGGTACACCTAACATCTTCATTCTTGCCTTCCTAACCATATCTCATCTATGTTAGAATACCATAATTATCATGCCACCTGGAAACTGCAAATTTTCTCTCTTCCTAAGAAATGCTAAGTGGTTCCCACACCTCCTTTCATTTAATTTCACAATGTCCTGGTGAGGCAGCTGTGTTCTGATTGACAGATGAGACCAGAACAACTCTCTGAAGTCACACGAGGAATGCAGAAAACAATAGAGACACAGATTTTGCAAACGGGACAGCCTCAAATTGAGGAAGAGGAGGGTAATACCCACCAGCCCACCTGGGGTCATTCGGAAAATGAGTCGGGTTATTGGGGCAGGTGCCACCTCTGTCCCTCAAGCCCTTTGAGATGAAATCAGTCCCTGGGAGAAGGACAGGAAGTCTGACCCAGATAAAACTACGCGGTGAGCTAAGTTTGACTCTGTACGCCCTCAAATCTCCTTTCCCCTTGGGTGCCATGTGTGCCCTCTTCCCTTAGTCAGTGCTCCGGCATCACCCCACCCCCATCCCCATCAAACCCTGCTCTTAGGAATTGCTCTCAGCTTCTTAGTGATAAATCTAAATGACTGTTCTCACTCCCAGAGTTTCTGTTATTTAACGTCTCATCTTTCCCTACAGAAGGAAGGCAGGTCTTAATCCCATTGGGGGTGGGGGGATTGCAAGCAACTGGTAAGGGGGGGGGTCACCAAAGTGAAAGGAGTAGGGTGTTCTTCATACTCTCTCCTGAGCTTCCTGAAATAGCTGTGTGTACGTGACAGCCCATGGCTCTGCTCATTGAGCATCTACTGTGCACAATCAGCTACTTCAAAGGAAGGATGTACAAATGTACATTTTAATTGGTCAGACGACAACACATATGAAAAACACCAAAAAATCAAGACTGAAAAATTGAGGACAGTCTACATCCATGAGAGGCATTTACTGAGTACTTAAGAGTACTGTTGAAAGGCAGGTATCCTACACACGTTATGACTAATTCTCACCGTAGTCTTTCCTGTCATAGGTTCTCATAGTGAAGAGAAGAGACGCAGATAGCTTAAATGACTTGCCCGTGGTCAAGTGGCCAATAACTGGCATAGTCGGGATTGGCATTCACATCTGCCCAGTTCCCATGCTTAAGCTTCTTCCACGGCATCAAGCTGTTATAACTGACCATAATCCATGTCTTCCCTGAAATGACCGATTCCCCTATATTCATCTTAGAGTACCTCTTCATTCTACTCTAAGGAAAAATCCTTGGCACACATCAAAAACAGCTATTGTTGGTGCTGGAAGATATCACCATTTAATATTGTAATTTTATTGAATATGCAGGTTTGCTAACAGTTCTGGAAGCTGGGAAAGAGTACTGCTCAGGCTTTGTCCACACCAGGCCCCAAATGCTCCCATTCATGCCCCTTCCCTATGCCCACGAGACGGCCGGCCATCTGGCACCCCACTCCACGAGCCCCCAAGCAGCAGCTCCGGCTTACCTGGGGCTTGCTGGGGCCCCGTCTTCCTCTGGCTCTTCTACCACACCGGCTAGCTCTGGGGGAAGGAAAGCATCTTTGTTGACATTATTCACCCAGCTTTCCTTTGCCCCGCTTTCTCTGTCCTTACTCTGTTCAGCTGAAACAGGAAACAATAAAGACAGGAAGGTTATCTCTCACCTCCATGGCCTACAACTCTCTTATCGGCTCTTATCCCCGAAGGCTAGAACCTGACCCTGACGGCCAAGGCTATCACCCACGAGTCTGAGTGACTCGGGCTCAGAATTATATCTGCAGGAAAAGTCTGCACATTGCTCTGCTGTTTGCTCCCCCTGCCCAAGAAGAGACTCCTGAGAGCATGGGTGTGCCTTTACACGTGCAGGTAATGCCCAAGCCAGCTAAAGCAAAACTCTCATGGCCTCTAAGTGAATCTGCCTTGCATTAGGGTCAGGACCAAATGGGTATGGCCAGGGGACAGACAAGGAAGGCAGCCCTCATTGGGACAGAGGCACCATCGTTACCAAGCATGTACTGAACATCCGCAATGTGCCTGACTCGAGAATGGGTTCCAGGTCACAAAGGGGAACAAAAGCATCTAGTCTGGAGTGTCGTTCTCCACTGGCTCCTCCTCCCCCCAGTCTCTCCACATCCAAATTCTGCACACTCCTCATTACCCAGCTCAGATGCCAGGGCCCTTACAACGTCTCTGTGCTCCCTCTTTGGCAAATGACCTCTTTTGTCTCTAAACACACAGAGCTCTTTACCTGCACCTCTCAGACAATCAACGAGCTGATGACAGTTCCAAGCACAGGGCTGAGTTTGAGTTAGACTGTGAGGAGAGAGAGACTTTCTATGTTTGCAGATTTGGAAATTGAGGATCACAAAGTTTAAGAAACTTGCCTAAGGCCACAAAGCCAATGAGTGCCAGGAACACTTTCATCCCTGCTAAGAAGATGAAGCAATATAAGGGCTCTTGATTTCCAAATATACTCACGTTTCGGGGTGGTATCCCCACCAGTCTCTCTATATTATGCTGAGTTTTTTTCAAGTGCAAAATGGAGTCCACAGTACTAACCTTTACCCCTTAAGATTTCTGAAGGTCTGGAAGGTTTTGAAAATCAAGAGGCCAATGAGCAATGCAAGGCACATACCTAATGGTCAGCCCATACCTGCGAGGAGTGTGGCTTGGAGTCAGAAAGACTGAACTCCCAGCTCTGTCGTTTGCCAGCTATATGACCTCGGGCATAGAGAACTTTATAAGCTCTGCATATAGAACGGGGATGATAAAACCTACCTGACAGGATTCCTGCTACAATTAGAAATCATAGAGAATAGATGCCTATCACTCAAAAGGTGATAGTTATTCT